>JAQMCX010000041.1:8399816-8412551 GCA_029814765.1 Acanthurus leucopareius | reverse complement strand
TTTGAAGATGCAGACATGTGTGACATTAATGTCTCTCACTTACCAACAAAAATTACTGCTAAAGACCGAGCAAAACAGTTTCCTGATGTTCTTCACTAAAGCGGAGGTAAACTGT
This sequence comes from Acanthurus leucopareius, assembly GCA_029814765.1. Lineage (NCBI taxonomy): Eukaryota > Metazoa > Chordata > Actinopteri > Acanthuriformes > Acanthuridae > Acanthurus > Acanthurus leucopareius. The sequence goes on along the minus strand of JAQMCX010000041.1, from coordinate 8,412,436 downwards.
TTTGCACCACGTGCAATATTGTGGTGAAAAAAAATGCAACTTTTTTGCAATTTTCACTGTCTCTCGCAATTTCATCGCAACAAATACGCTTAAAACATCGTAACTCATCGCAATTTTTTGGAAAAGCTGCCGCGAATTCAGGCATTTTGGGCCGCAACAATCTTGAAAAACGCCTGCGAAATCCTGGAGGGACTGTTAAAGCATTAAAAGATGATGTTTCATGTCTGGTTTGTAGCTCAGTTTTGTTTACTTATGTTTTTCCAAGTAGCATCCTGATTTACTTAGACATTTTGCAAAAACTTAAAGAAATTTGACCACTTTTATTAAGCAAAAAGAAAAAAATATGTTAATATTTCTCAAACTTGTGTGAAATGAGAGGAACTTAAAATAAAAACTGAACTTTTTGACTGTAACTTGGTGATGTAAACTGGACTATAAACCTTTTCTAAATATTGGTAGAAAACTTGGCTTTGCAAATCTTTGCACTTAATATCACACAGTGCATTTTGACAGAAAACATCAAGTTTGAACAAACTTTATTTGCAAAAAAAAGTTAATGTTGCAAGAGCATCTTGTTTGCCTGCATCTTAACTCAAATTTAAGTACTTCTAGTGTTCAAAACTGCTGTTTACAGACCAAATGTGGACATGCAACATCATGAAGTCTGATCTCAAAACTCACAATGCCGTTAAACGAGGTAACAGTGGATTTTGTTCCCGTCGTTCCAGCAGAACTCTCCCATGAGTTATGTCAGAGGATTTGCCTGAAATCGTTTATTACATGTCAGATGTCAGCGCCTCTGACAGGCGACAATAAGGCGTTACTTAAAATGTGCAAACCCCGCCGGAGGAAAAAAAAAAGTTTGGTGAATGGGACGTGATTGCGAGGCGCAGACGTGCTGATTAGCCCTCGAACGCTCGGTGACATCTCGCTCCCTCACCTCCGTTCCCTTCATACACCGCCGCCGCGGCGAGCCACCTTTGATTGGCATCTGAATAAGTCAAATAACTCGGCACACCTCCTGAATGGCCAGTGATGAGCCGGAGCATGAGGTTTAAGTGCGCTGATTAGAAAATGGCACGGCAGCTTATTTGTGAGGCACATTTCCATCTCTGAGGCTGTTCACAGCTCTTTGCATAATGCATTAAAATAAGAAAGGAGGACATTTTAAAAAGTTAAGAACAGAGACGTAAGAGGAGTATTTAAGGATCAGTCAGAGGTAATGCAGAATAGAAAAGTTGTCCTTTTTTAATGTGTTTTTTGCCTTTTTTTAATAATGACAGAGGCTGATGGGAAAATGGAAGAAAGAGAGCAGAGTGACTGTGTGTTAGAGATGTTTTTATGACATTTTCTTACTTTTTCATGCAAATTCAGCACCTGAACTTTATGTTTCAGCCAATTCTGAGTCGTTTAAGCTTCATATTGTCCTTCACTCATTGATACCTGATCCAGTATTTTGGACAGAATTGGAGAAAACTGCACCTTTTAGCACCTTCATGCACCTTCATGCACTGCAACCACTGGGCTACCAAAGCTTTTCAAAGTATAAAAATGACTTAAAGTGCATGAAAAGATGTTTAAGCTTGTAAAAGTTTAACATCATCTGTAAGTTAGTTTCAATCCTTTGCTGCACGGCGAATAAATGAAGCCCCTCCATGTTCAGTTTGCAGCCTTTGCCTGATCACCAGAGAGGCCCAGAGGCTTCAAACCTCACGAGCAGACGTGTGTTTTGGCCCAAAGACATCAAGAAATGTTCAGATTTTTCTCAAATGCCACACACATGCCAACCAATCACAGTCCAATCATCATCCTGACGTCCTCACATGTGAAGATGAAGTGCGTTCAACATCGTTTCCATCAGACACATTGAATATTAATAAGAAATTAGTGTTGACTCTTAACATGCCGAGTGTACAGAGCGGATTAGCCGGAGTTCACCTGTAGCCACTCATTATGTTCCCTTTGTTGTCTGCGTAATTGATTTTATTCTGGCCTTTTTTTGGTCCAAAAAGAGCGTTTATTTCTCAGGGACGCTTCGCCGTCGGAGCCTGGAGGCTGCAGACGTGTTGACATTCTACATTTGATTGTCTCAAACCAAACTGCATAATAGAAAAATGTGCATTTAAAAGCTGTAGATTTGAATGAACCTGATGACTTTTAGACTTGATGAAGGTTGTTTAGGCCAAAAAGTTTCTCACCAACTGTTGAACTTTTGCTTTTATAGAACTTAAAAGAGAAGTTTAGGATCTGGGACTCGACTCAGGACTTTATGGTTTGAATAAAGTTTTATTCTTTTCCAGTGTCGGTCTGTAGAAGTTTAATAAAGACTGGATGTGTTGCAAAGCGTTTAAACCGGATGGACGGTGAAGGTGTTTCATCTTCTACTTTATCTTCAATCTTCATAAGCGAGTGACACATTAATGTATTTAAATGTGCAGTAAACACAAACAGTGTTGAATAAAGTCAGATTATCTCAGTGTCGGGCTGCAGATCAGATCAGACCGGAGCCGTTTCGCCGTTTCGCCCGGCGGGATTCGGTCACTTGAGCTGATTTTATCACATCTCATCAGCCTCGACCTTGATTCGAACGCTCCACCCCCCTCCGTCCTCACCCCCCCCCCCCCGCCATCTGAGCACCACGACAGCTCTTCATCTGATTATATTCAATTAACCGTACCCCCCCTACACGCACATACACACGCACACACACACACACTATTCGCCAAAACCCTGTGTGATTGTAATCACGCTGAGGGAACGTGGAGGGCTGAAGCAGGAGGATTCCTTGTTGTGCCCGTCTGCTTTTCATTTAACTGCACGCACGCTGAGTTTTCTCATAAAGTTGCACTTTTGGAATTTTAATTCCTTCAGATGAGCCGTTGCTCTACCTTTTGACTTTGAATGATGGCGCCTCTCCAAAGTGATTTATCAGTCCAGTGAAGCTGCAGACTGGGACTCAGCGAGGAGAAGGCCCGGGTTTTGTTTCCTCTCGCGTAGGTGTGTGTGAGTGTGTGTGTGTGTGACTTATAGAGGCTGTGCGAGGTCGTCACACCCTCAGATCTCGTCCTTTGGTGCCTCTCCTTGTGTTAATCACACACACACACACACACACCATGTTGCCCTCTGTGTCACCATCACACCACCCATTAGCTTCTAATGGAGTGAGACGGTCAGGCTGCAACCTGACCCGCCTTCGCCTGCTGTGGTCTGACAGGAGGAACCTGGGGAAGTGAGGGGGGGGCTTCGCCGAGGCCAGAGGGGGCACTTCGCTCCGTGGACTCACTCCTCTAATGACACGTGCACATAATCAGCGTGGAAGAGGAAGAAGATGAGGCATGAAGATGTGGGAGAGGAGTCCTGCGTCATGGCAGGTGTTTCAAATTATGAGCGTAATTCAACGCTGCAGGACGAAAGAATCAGACGTGAAATATGAGTTTTTGGTGGAAAAACAGTCTCATTCACATTCAGAGTTATTGATGTTATTGTTGTGTGTGTATGTGAGTGTGTATGTGTGTTTTCAGCTTTAGCTTCAGCAGTGAATTTGGCGTTGCAGCCTGCAGGGGAGCTAATCACATCCAGCTAATGATCTATTATAGATCAACTTGTTTGCTGCAAATCTACTCTCTGACCTCACGCCATCTGTTTTCCTACATGACATTGCCCCAGACCAGTGTATATCTGTGTGTGTGTGTCTTCTGTGTGTGTGTGGAAGCCTGGTTTGTTCCCCCTCTGCTCGCTCCAACTGCTAATAACTCAAATCAGCCAAAAGTCACACTCCTGAGCGTGCGTGCATGCGTGTGTGTGTGTGTGTGTGTGCAGCAGTGTTTACTTTCAGAGCAACAAGAGGATAAATGCTCGTAATACTAAATCCAACTCATTTAGGTGGAGCAGTCGGTGATTTCTGGTGCAATCACACAGCTGAAACCACATCTGTGTCCACTGTGTTGCACGCACGCAAACACAGGCGCGTGCACAAACACACAATTATTGTTTTTAGTCATTTTTCTTGCCTCTTACCCTCATCAGCCAGCTGATTGGCCTAATGAATGGAGCTCTGTGGACGGTAATGCGTCTGAATAGGCCACTCGAATTATTAGCCAGCCTGCGTCCGACGTGGAGGGGACGTATGGAGAGAGAGTGATCGCTTTACTCACATTTGGATTTGAAATGCATATAAATACTGTTAGAAAAGCAGAATGATTGATGGCACCCTTTAAATATGGAAACAAGTGAACTGTCAAGTGGGCAAGTAGCAACAGAAGCAGCTTGTGCAGAAACACGGATCATTGTTTCAGAATAAAAAACCATGAAACAGAAGACTTGTCTCGTCTTGAAGAGGAGCTCTGCAGTTTGCATGAGGATTTAATTAGTGAACCTTGATGAGGAAACACACACACACGTTTTATCCAAAACCAGAAAACCTTTGAAGGGTGTCGTCTTAAAAATATGATCTGTGTAATATAAGAAAACATAAAAAGCATCAAAGCAGAAGACAGAAAAAAGTAGTTAGATTTTATCTGATCAGTTATTGATGTCGTTGTCAGTAATTACTTTTGTTTTATGACTTTTTATTTCATTTTTGTTGCTGTTATCACTACTTTTATTTAATCAATAGATCAATAATGAACAAATCTCAGTTATTACAGGTTTTATTCATATATATGTGCTGATTTTTAATTTTTTTGAGTGTTTTTTTCTCAATTTGATGGATTCAAAGCTTTAGATTGAAGTTTTTATTTGTATTTGTACTTAAAACTTAATGATTTTATAAACCTTATAGCTCCTGAAGAACAATAGTGAGACTTTATGATGAATTAATTGACACATTTTGCATTGATCGCTCAGCCAGATTGGCTCCAAACTTTATATGTTTATGTAAAATTCGGTGCTGCAGAAAAGGGACGCCGTGCTCTGCGGGAGCTCCAGCTCCTTTATCTTCATACACTGTGTATGAATGGATGATGCTGTCAGGTGGTGTTTTGTACTCGTGAGGACGGCGGACGTGTAACGCCGCACAAATCCTTCTTTTTCCCCGCCGGCCTTTGATGTGGAGTCAATAAGAATCTAATAAGACCTGCTGGTAGGGACGTATATGTTTATGAGTGCGAGAAAAATCTGCAGGTGAGGATATTTTTCTCCAAAAACACCTTCGGGCTGCGAGTGATGATGGCTCTCCATGGCAACAGTAATGTATAGTTCACGTAGTGTTATACATCAGCAGGCTGAACTGTGGTGGGAAGCAGCATGTTTACCCCTAAAGAAGTAATCTGAGCTCAAAGATATCAGCATTTCAGGGAGGCAGAGTGCTTCAGGTCACCGAGGAGCTCTGACCTGAAAATGAACAAACCACAGGGAGGATTTACATAACGGCCACAGTGGGAGAATCACCTGATTATTAATAATTTAACCAATAATAACAATAATAATAATGAAAAGTACACATTTGCTCTTTAAACCCGACCGGTGAAATCACTGCGAAGCTCAGTTCCTGCAGAGAGGAAGAAGACAGGCGGAGAGGAGAGGAAGGGGTGACGTATGGCGTGGAAGTCTGATGTCAAGGGAGGGCAGATGGAGGAGGAGGAGGAGGAGGAGGAGGAGGAGGAGAGAGCCACAGGTGAGAGGGCACCAGCCTCGCAGCTCTGAGTTAATCACTCCTTCTATTTCTCTGTCAGATCCCGGGAGGAAGGGAGGGTGGAGGAGGGTGGAGGAGGAGGGTGGAGGGGGAGCAGCTGGCCTTGTGACGGCCACAGGGAAAAGAAAGCTGATTATTAAGCTCCGACTCTGACTTTTGAGGACCAGAGCTCGAACATGTGTGAGTGTGTGTGAGTGTGTGTTTGCACGCGTTTATGCACATTCATGAGAAAGAGGTTATGACTTTCTGTTTGCCGAGGGAGCGCTTTTTTTTTCTTTTTTTTCCAAGGGAATGTGTCAGAGTGTGTGTGTGTGCAGTCATATGTGTGTGTGCATGTGTGTGTGTGTGTGTGTGTGTCGTCCACAGATGCGGGGCAGGGCCGCTGTAACCACCGCTGATGTGTTTGCGCTGTGGGAATGATGAACGAGCCGGTTTGATATTTGTGTTGCAGGCCTGAGAAATATGAGGCCTGGAGCTCCCCTGTCACACACATCCCTCGCTCCTTCGCTCCCTTCTCCCCCCCTCCTCATCTCTCCTCCCTCTCCCCCTCCTCCTTCTCCTCCTCTCTTGGCCTCCTGGGCATGTGTGATTTATGAAGAGTTTACCCTCTCCCTTTATGAGTGTGCATAAATAATAATGTGACTTGTCAGCGTGCACAGCGAGCACCGCCGAGCCTCAGCTGGTGGCTCGGGTGTGTTTGGGTGTGTTTATTACGTGTGTGTGCTCTCATTTAGCGTGCGCATGCTTCATCACTGTGGCTGATACGACAGATGTGTGTGTGTGCGTGTGTGTGTGTGTGACTCACAGAGAGCAAAGAGGGAGACAATAAAAAGTTCTTACCTGTTTGGCAGCGGCTGAACAATGAGCTGTTAATAACACAGGCTGACAATCTTTTATTACTCTGAAACCTTTGCTTAAGTCTTATCCTTATTTATGTGAGTGTGTGTGTGTGTGTGTGTGTGGTCACCTGTGTGCGTAGGTGAACTAGAAGCAAATGTTTTCTTCAAAACAAACACCTCTTATCCTGGAAAAACTGGGTTTTCTTGCCATAAATGAACCAAAACAGAACCGTCAGTGACTGATTATAGTTAGTTTGCTGTGTTTGAGGGGAAAAACACACAATGCCGCTCACACAGAAGCACTGGACATCAGATTTTTGGATTTTTTTGGATATATATCACACACTCCTTGCACCTAATATGTAAACAGAGCTTTGCATGTCTCATTTACACACTTTAACTTGCAGGATTTGCTCTCTGTTTTAAACTATTTGCTCAAAAAAGGATGATATACAAATTTAATAATCTGCCAACCAGCTGGACGGTTTGCTGTTATTCTCCCATTAAAAATTAACAGAAAGAAACCACTACATGCCGCATGATAATCTTAAGTATGCAAACATGCAGATAACAATAAAAAACAGATCGTACGATAAAAGATTAATGAAAACTTGGCTCTCACTAGTGATTTTCTTTGGCAGATAGAGCAGATTTTGGTGAGAATTCCCTGTTTTTGAAACCAAATCCAAATGTCAACTTTGCAACAATAATGTGCACATGTTCTTTACATATCTAATGTTGTATTTTTCAGTCCTGATACAAGAATGTTGCAATACTGAGTCATGTTTTCTGGAATTTAACATTTTGTTTCTGGACTCAGAGACTCAGAATACGTCCACCTTAAAGTTTGCATGTATGTTTTGCTCTGAGTCTGTGGTTCAGTCTGTTCTAACAGTCTTACACAACCTGCATTCCAGCGTTTCCTAAATGATTTACTATTTTATTTGTCTGGAGTGTGAAATCAGTTAATGTTTAACCATTACACAATAATAAAAAAAGGGCAGGGCACAATATTTTGACATGTCTTGCAAAATCCTGCACCTCCCACCCCACCATCAATAACTACAACCTCAAGAATCCACAGCAGAGTCGAGTCTTTTCCAGTTTTCCCACACTTTCTCCAGCTGCTCTCCAGTGTGAGATGTGGGTCATCGTTTGCTAAGTTTGCATGAATGCAAATGCTCGTGCTGCTGCAGCGGCAGGCCGAGGAGTTTGACTTTGGCGTGTTGGTGTTTAGATCGGCGTGTCAGAAGCATCAAAGAGACGTTGTGTTCGATGTGCTTTTTTCTGCAACCGCTGGCGTCTCTTCAAACAGGAAGAGAGAAACATTTAGAGGTTCACAGCGGCGTCTGCGTATGATTCATTATTTCTGAGAGAGTCCCTCACCACATGCTTGACAAGTTGGATTGTGCATCAGTTCGTGTGCTTCGTTTCACGAGTGGGAGTCGCTGTGTGTGTGTGTGTGTGTGTTTCTTTGTGGTTGCCTCTCTAATCTTACACACTGCTTGTGTGTGCAGTCATTTGAGCGACTCTGTGTGTGTGTGTAAGTGTGTGTGCAGGCCCAGAGCCAGGTGTGTGTGTGTTCCTGAGAGGTAATCCCCCACATCTGGTAGTGTGCCGTATAGATTCAGGCTGGAATAGAGGCAGGATTAGCCCTGCTCTCACCGGTAATACAACCAATTTTCTACTTGTTTAAATAACACAGGCCAAACATTCCTCTGATGGCCGCCGCGGTGCTCTGAAAAACACGCGTGATTGTGTGTGTTTTGTGTCGGTCGAGTGTATAGTTTGTGCCCTTGAACGTGGATTAGTTTCTGGTGCATGTTGGTGTGTCTTTGTGCCGTGTGTGTATCGTGCCACAGGTGCATCCAGGATATTGTTGAAGGTAAAAATTGACACTAAATCTCGTCAAACACAACGTGACGTCGCAGACAGATGCGTTTCCAGGCAGCTTTAATGGATTTTGAAGGCTATTAACTGTCGACGCCGTCAGGTTTAGACGACAGCGTCTGACAGTCACACAGCAAAAGTCTCAGCCTCTTTGCCGGAGTTAAACAATCAATCAATAGACCAGAATGCATTGCAGCCTTGTCCCTGACATCAGACTTGAAGGGCCACACAAGTCCTGTGTCCCTGACTGAGAAACTTTCTTGCCTTAAGCTGCATTTATCATCAGAGATGCAGAGAAAACTTCTTTTAAAGCATGAACATTGTGGTTATTTCAGTGGCATATGTTTGTGTTGACACATGCAGCTTCAGTTTGACAAGTTTTAGGCCAAAAAAAACCTTTAAATTTCCCTTTTTCCGACATTTACTAAGCATATGAGTGCACAGGATCAGTGTTGAGTGAAAACATTTGATTTAAAATAAATTATATCCAACTTTATAAAAGTTTTCTTATTAAATTTAGGAAAAATATGATTAAATAATCTGTTAAAAATTCAATGTTTACCGTCAGTAGTTGCCAGTTTTTAAACCTGCTTTGCTTTTTTAACACTTTTTCTTGGTACCCAGCAGTTTTTTAGCAGCGTACTGCAGTAATACAGCGTTAAGATGTGTGTACTTTATGTACTATTTGTAGTAAAACCACATGAGCACCATCTTGAAGTTCAGTTTCAAGCTCCCACAGTATAATCATGCTTTTTCCCCAAAGCTTAAGCTGGCAGCTCCATGTTAGCTCCCTTTGTTGTGTGCAGAGGCATTCTGGGAAATGCAGTAAATCAATGAGAAATGTCTCCTGGTCTGAACCGAACATGACGCAGTAATAATACACTGTTCAGTGGTGTAAATATCTTTGATTATCCAGCGAGCAGCTGCAACCTCAACTTCACTTCTTTCACAACTCTTTCTTTGTAAAGGAAAGTAACACTAATTATAATTAACTGCCTGTTAATTTGAAACAGGAAATAACAGCCCCCCCCCCTCTGAACCTCAATATTCATCACTCATGAAGAACTTAAGACATCACGTCTGCTCTTTGCTGAACAGCATCTCGTTGGTGCACAGAGAGGAAATTTCTTCTCCTGTCTGCAAACACTCGTCTTTCCTCTTCAGCCTCTCGAAAATCACAGAATGGAAAAAAAAAACCAAACCAGATGTGCACAGAGGAGCTTTACAGTGTGAAGAAAGTGTTTGTTTTCATGCACGGCTCCATCAGTTGATTGTAAGCTGCGGCTTGAATCCTTGCAGCTAAGGTGCCATTAAAAAACACACACACACACCAGGCCAGATCTTCAGGTGGTGAAGGCCTTCATTTTGTGCAGTCAAGTCGAGACGCTGAGAGTCGCAGGTTTATTCCCTGTGATCCACATTTTAGCTCTGAAAGGGCAGTTGTCTGAAATAGTCTTTGCAAACCTGCACTTAAGTAAAGAAAGTGTGTGTCTGTGTAAGCCAGCGTGTGTGTGTGTGTGTGTGTGTGTGGATGGTATATATGAGGGCAGTGTTTGTGAGTGTGTGTGTGTGTGTGTGCGAGATGATTGGGTTACCGCTCTACTGTCAGGATGCTGCGTGCTCCTTCTGAATTATGCATCTCTCGTTCAGAGAACGAATGAAGAATAGCATGAGAGGGAGAAAACGGAGGAGAAGGAAGCAGCCGAAAGATAAATGACAACAACACAAAAGCAGAGCATCTCAATAGACCAGTGCCACACACACACACACACACACACACACACACTCAAACGCACACACACACGCTCACAGCAGTGCTAGACAGCGATGAGAGAGGAGAAGAGAAATGGGTTGATTAGTACCAGCGAGTGAAATAGGGAAGTGTGTATGTTTGTTGGTGTGTTTGTGTGTGTGTGTGTGTGTGTGTATGTTTGTTGGTGTGTTTGTGTGTGTGTGCATACGTGAGTGTGTGTGTGTTTCTGATGCTTATGTAAAGGCTTGAGGCTTTGAGTGGAACCAGCATGCAGTAACGTTTGGCTAAAGCAAGGTGGCACTGTTCATCCTCTAACTGTGTGAAGTGTGTGTGTGTGTGTGTGTATGTGTGTGTGTGTGAGTGTGTGGCCACATATTGTCTGGAACATTTGTGTTTTTTGTGGTGTGTATTTTTAAATAATGGCATTATACAGTGTGTGATCATCTCTGATTGAATATAAACTCATATATTTGCGCATGTACAGTGTGTGTGCGTGTGTGTGTGTATGTGTGTGTGTGTCCTGTACAGGATGTGCTGCCTTCAGCTAATTAATTCTCAGCGAGAACATGAATTATTAAAAACACTCAACTGTTCCATCTGTGAGCTGCAACATGTAAACATCATCCACTGTTTGCCTCTGCGAGGATAATTTTATATCCTGACTGTTGAGAATTAAACAAAAATTATAATCACAAAGGATGAAAAACTCTGCATCTGATTGGCCGATGACTCTGACAGCCTGTGTGAATGCAGTTTAAGCTATAGTGGTCAGAATAATGTGTAAGTTTTATTGATCACTGTACAGAAATCCTGTTTTCTCTGAGCTCCTCGTGACAGAAGGTCAAAGGTCAAGCTTGGCTGCAGCAGATCAGCGTCCTCCACAAGGTCACGTCAGCAAGGTTGAGCTTTGCTGTGTGGCTGATTTTAATCCTGTGTGAAGATGTTTGCTTCTTTTACAGCAAACAAGAACATGATGACTGATCATAAAGAAAAGTCAAGTCATTTATTTCACATCATAACAACATTAAATACTGATGAGAAGCAGATATTTTCATTTTTAGCATCTCACATCTTCAGTGGATGGAGTTTTCAGGATGGTGCCCCTTTAAAAACGACAGTGACAATGACATCACACCGTCCATTAGTGGATGTGTCATCGATGCAACTGCTGCTTAAGGTTGTTATGGTTCATATATGCTGTGTCATCTCCCTTTCAGAGCAGCCGTTCAGTGCAAACTGTGCAACTTTTTAAACATGATGTCGTAGCTGCATAAACCGCCGTCCTCCTCTTATATTGTAATTATGTTGTAGTGCGTCTCCTCCTGTGTGCATGAGCCTGCGCTTGTGTTTGAGGTCGAGCTCATGTTACGTTGCTGACATTTTCAACCAGGGAACACCTGTAATGTACTTTACCTGCTTTTGTTTGTGTTTAGCTTCCTGTTTGAACAACTTCCCCTCTTATAAACATGAAAGTTACAGTTTTGAAGCCGTAAATTCATCGTTTTAAAGAAGCTGCACTCACTGTTGTTGTTGGACTTTGCTGTTGTGTTGCTAAGTGTCTTTCAGCCTTCGTGCCATCAGCTGCTGATCAGTGTTGTTGATCTTTTCACAGCAGACATCATAACTTCTCCATCAAGTGTCACACTGAGTGACTGACACAGTTTGAAACCAGCATCCTGCAACTAGTTCATCTAATTGGAATGCAGCCATTTTAATGTTATTAACCATGTGCTTTTTCTGACATGCCAGTGTGTGAATGCATGAACGAATACAAACAAAACAGGGACCGACCCCCCTCAAAAGCGCTTCATAGTGTCACTTATGTTCCCAAACTTCACTGTTTGTCTTCAGTAAGTCCAGAGCTCTGAAACTGTGCTGACTAGCTCAATGTTATTGATCACAGCTCTGATTTATCTGCAGAGAAAAAGCAAAACCATCAGAACAGTTCAGCTGAACTCCAGCAGCTGTTTGTAAATCAACAGTTAATCATTTTGCACAGATGCTCAACTGATCTGGACATGCATTTTTGGAAAATGTAGAGGAAAAGCCGTTTAAATCTGCTCTGTTGCGGGAAAAAAGGTCATGTGACGTGTAAAGTAGGTCGAACAAAGAGAACTTTATTGTGAAAGAACTTGATACGATACGAATAAAAGCATCAGATCATAAAAATAAAACCTAATATTACTGTGATGAAGTGTTAGAGGGTGTGTGTGTGTGTGTGTGTGTGTGTGTGTGTGGGAGGGGGAACACTTGCCTTCCTGTGACAGAGAGTAAATAAGTGTGTGTTTGTCTGCCTGAGGCCACATATATTGCAACATTTTATAACTCTGTGCCCTGGGCAGTGTGTATGGGAATCCACACACACACACACACACACACACACACACACACACACACACACACACACACACACAAACACACAAACACAAACACACACACACACACACACACACACACACACACACACAAACACACACACACACACACACACACACACACACACACA
>JAQMCX010000041.1:8386300-8399716 GCA_029814765.1 Acanthurus leucopareius | reverse complement strand
TTCGATACACCTCTCTCTACAGCTCTATCTCTCTGTGCCCTTCTCTGTGTGTTTGGGTTTCCCCACACAAACACACACACACACACACACACACACACACACACACACACACACACACTTACACACAAACACAAACACACACACAGAGTGTTTATCTCTCTCTCCGCTTCACGCATGGTATTGTATATGGCTTTCATGTATGTCATGATAATCGCATTGGCTGTACAACACACACACACACACACACATACACACACATGCAAACACACACACACACACGCACAGTCCTCCAGGCTAGTCTGGTCACGTTGGATACACACGCTGCGCTGTGATTTACAGACGATCATAACATGACAATATAAAACGGTTCAGCCATTTGTATTTACCACGGGTATCAGTGTGTGTTTGTGGGTGTGTGTGTGCATGTGTGTGTGCGTGTGTGTGCATGTGTGTGTGTTATGGAAATGAGACAAAAGGGGTCACATTATTCAGCAGTAGTTGACACGCCGGCTCCCCAGGTCCATATCAATATCCCCCCACAGACACAGCCAGAAAAATAAGGCGATTTGTTCCCTGGAATACTAACGACCGTCAGGAGGGAAACCTGTGTGTGTGTGTGAGTCAACACACTCCGAACCGTCCGAGCTGCTGCTCCTCATCCTGGAGCTCAGGAGCCTCCAGGATGAGGAGCGGCTTTTGAAGGACTGAATTTTAAAAATCGCCACTTTAAATCAGCTTTTCCCGAGTTAACTTTGCGAGTAAAGCTCGGAGCGTTTCTGCGAAGAACAGCTGACTGATGGTTCCAATATCATCTGTAATGAGGAGCCAAAAACCAGCTTCTTCACAAGAACATTAGGCGAAGCCATTAGGCAACAACAGGGGGCATCTGGTGTGATATTAAAGGGTCATTGCAGTCATGTTTTAACTCTAGTTTGCAAAACTGCAGGAAGTTTTAACTTTTTCTGCACCTCTTATGTTTGTTTTTGGCATCTGTGTTGTTTTAGTTTTAAACTCCAGCTGTTTGTTAAAGCGATGAGTTGCCATCAGCATCTTCACAGTCCGACACACTCCTCCTCTCACCTTAGTTTGACCCGTCAGCTGTCAGCTGCTTGCCTTCATCGATCCAGATCCATTTCACAATTAATTAAACTTTATATTTTTATTGAAAGTTCCTCTTCAGATGTGTTTTGAAGTAAAAACACTCTGCTATGATTATAATTTTCCTGAGATCACTTTTCTTATATTAAAAGTAAAATGAAGCTCTCAAAAAGAGGCTGAAGGTGCATCTACTCTTTCTCCCACATTGAGAAACTCTTGGTCCATCAATCACAGGCCGTTTGCCCTTTTCACTGCTCCCACTGAGCCGAGCTGAGCATCATGATGGGTGAAGTAAACGCTTTAACACGTCTGAGCCTCAGAACGAACTCACGAACGAGCTCAGGTGAGGAAACTGTTGCTCCAAAATATCACACTCGTCTTTATTGTAACTGCAGTTTGCATCTTTAATTTGTTTATATTGTTTGTTAGCTTGTATCTGCACCATCTGGACTTTTCAGGTGTTTTATTCCCTAAAATTGGCTTCTGACTTTCTGCCAAATTTAACGTTTAGCTCTGAAGTGCTCAATCATTTCCTCTTTCAGCAGATAAAATGTGCAAACATGTTCCTGCTGTCAAACTTCAAACTGCACAGATTTAAGTCAGTGTGACTTTTTAGGAGACAGAAACAGAAGAAAAACACATTTCTGAGTGAAGGAGATCTTAAAAAGAGTCTTTAAAAGGAAGATTTTTGGCCATAAATTCATATTACAACAGAATAATCTACTAGTATGTCACCCTGATTTAACGGTTTGACTTCAAAGTTACGGATTCATTGCAAAGTCCTCAAACATTACGCCTCAAAAGGTTATTTTCCTGCACTTCAGCTTGTTCCGAACGCAGCGTTAGTGATTCATTCGGATGATACTCTGTGTTTGATAGAGTGATGAGTGGAAGCAGCAGGACGGCCTTCATCAGCATCACTCCCGCCGGTGTCAGCCGCAAAAAAGAAACTCCCGAAAAGCAAATCATCATCACCCCTCCGCGCATTCAAAGGAGCCGTTGTTGTTCGAAAACGAATAAATCGTTTCTGGTTTTTTTTGTTTTTTGGTTTCGAGTGCAGCCCGTCTTCTTCTTCTTCTTCTTCTTCGCCTTCGTGTCTCAGCACGCGCTCCCTGATGGTCGTGCATGCGTGCGCGTCACATTACGCTCCGCAGACTTCTGCTTTGATTGATGCTGTCAGCGAGTTTGGAGAAAGAGAGGAGACTCGGGGGGGAGGTGGGGAGGGGGGGAGGAGATAAGGAGAGAAAGAGGGGAAAGCAGATAAAGAAGAGAGAAAGAGCTGGAGAAGCATCCATCAGGCGGTGCAATCAGATTGTTTTCCTGGCGCTCACTCTTTTCTTTTCTTCTCCTCTGCATCTGGCAGCCCCTCAATTCCTCATCTTTTCTTTCGCTCTCTCTTTCTTAATGCTCACACACACTCACACACACACACACACACACTGAGAAGACTGATCTCCTCTGCATGGCGTCGGCCAGGTGTCAGGAGGATATTGAATCACGGGAGGTTGAGGTGAGAGGTGGCGTCACAGCGTGATGGATGATGCATATTTTGCCGCCTCCTCCGTGCTTATTGTTTACACACACACGTAAACATGCACACACACACTCTCACACACACGTGCACACGCAGCCCCGGTGCTTCACGGTTGTTAATTGACATCCTCCACTCGTCTGTTGTTGTTTCTTTCTATCCCTTGTTCCATTGCGGTTATTGCTTTTCATTAAGTGGTCATTTCCTTTGCCTGCACAGTCTAATGAGAGCGTCACGCCGCCACGCACCCATTTATCACACCGCCACGTTGCTGCGATGGCACAGCCCTGCAGTCCACACACACTCACACACACACACACACACTTTCCCCTTCGCTCTATCTGCCATCATGTCCCTGTCTCAATTAGGATTGTTTGTCGTTCCTCTGCCCTCCATCCCCTGTTCATTTGGCCGCCCCCTTCTCCTCCTGCCATCTCAATCCGGCAGCCGTGTCATTGTGTTTGACAGCTTCTCATTCTCGTGTCAGATCTCATTTGACCGCTAATTTCATACGCACACACCTCGCCGTCTCGCCGTGAGCGTTAGCCGGCCTCTGCAGCATCGCTGGTCAGATTTTTTTCTCTCATCCTTTGTTCAAAGATGAAGAAAGTTGTTGTTATGCTGTGAATCTTGCTTTGTTTGCTCACACACACACACAATCACACACACATCCTCACACTTGGCGGAGTGATGCAGGTGGCAGGCTGCGTCTCCGCTGTTAGCATGATGAATCACATAAAAGCTCCGGTGTGATCACGGCACAGTGAGGCTTCATAACCCGGCTGCAGGTTTCCAGCTCGTCCGTGTGCCACAGATCTCATTGTTCAGGCTGTCACGTTCACTTTGAGGCAAACTTGTTCGTTTCAGATCTTTTACACACATTATTTTTAATAGTTTTGAATATTTAGGTCATAATCTGAGTGTGTGTGTGTGTGTGTCTTCCAGCTGGTGGCCGTGTTCGAGGAGGTACAGCGTAGGAGGACGGACAGTCCCAGAGGGAGCATCTCCAACAGCTCCTCCAGCGCCACCCCGAGCCCCGAGCCCTCCCAGTACTTCCCCCACCTCCAGTACAAGGAGCCAATCAGAGGGGAGATCGAAGTCAACGAGGCCACCCTCAAAGGAAGTATGTCAGATCTGCTGAAAACGTTTTTTTGTGTGTTTTGAAATCCATGCGTCCGTCAGTCAGAGCAGATTCATGACGATCACAGCTCAACATCTCTGGGTTCAGTTTTAAATGCAGCAAAAAGTTTCTGCAAAAACGTTGAAAAATTGCAAAGCAGAACTCAATCAACACTCTCACAGTTTTTTGTTCGTGTGAGAAAGTGCATCATGTCGCGGCGGCGGGAGGTGTGTGTGTGTGTGTGTGTGTGTAGGTGTGTGAGTGAAACAGCTGTAAACTGAACGTACTGTGCACAGAGCGGAGTGACGGTGTGTGAAATCTGATGCAGCTCCTCTCTCCTGTTTTCTGCACTTAACGTTCTGTACTTGGTTTGTTACTGTGTTTTTATAAGTTGTGCATCAAACAGAGCAGACCAGAGGTTTTTTATGACTTATTAACTTTTGGATATTAAGTGTTTTACTAAAACTTATCAGAAAAAAGCCTAACTTCTGCTTCTTCCAACCTATTCCTGAATGCATCTTAGAGTTCTGCCTCCCTCTGTCCTGCCGCCGCTTAATATTCAGCCGTGAACTCACATTTTGGTCAAGAGGAGTCTATAAATGTATTTAAGGGAACAACATGATGAACATGATATTAATAATTATTATTAATTTAGTGTGTGTCACCTCCTTATCCTTCCTCTGCTGACAGAAGCTTCCCTCTGTGCCCCATTAAAGTGATGGATGCGCTCCGGCTCTGCTTCTGAAATAGCAAATATCTTGATCAATGGATGCTCAGCTCATTATGTTGTTGTCATCTTAAAGTATGAGCGAGCCGACTCTCATAAGCACGCTCACGCTCACTCTTCACCTCCTGCAGGACATTTTTTCTAGTATAATTGTTTACATGAAGCATTATGTGGAGCTGCACAGCTGATAGAAAGTGCAGTGAGACCAACAGGAAAGACAGGAAGCAGACAGACAGGTTAGAGAGGAAGGAGATAACGATATATAGCATAGTTAACCCTGATTAAATTCAAAATATCATCCGAATTATATAATATTTCCCCCTGGATTATAAAGAAAAAGCAAAATATCAGTGAAAAAATGTGTGGATCTGTAAATTATGCAGATATGTTGAATTATTTTTGGCATTTTTCAGCCTTAAAACCTGATAAGATTGAATGCATTGCAACATTTTTATCCTTTTTTTGTTTGCCGTCTTTGTATTCTTACTCTCTCCTTTGTATTTAGTTGTTTCTCTGATCCGCAGTGATTTTATCTTCATGCACAAAAGCACAAAAGCTTTATATTCCAATGTCAGCCGGTCTAATGTGTGTTTACCGTAATGACTGAGTGGATAAAACGAACGTTCCCTTGTCCTTTAAATGATGATGTTTTATGGAGAAGTGTTGCAGTGATAAATCATGTTTTTATCTCCTTTCTTTACTTAAATCCTGCTGAGGAATCTGTGTTTATGAGGTCAGACCTCAGGGTCGGATCTAATACACGGAAAATAAACACTTCTGAGGTTTTTAGTGGTTAAGTGACTCGATCAAGGTCACTTAAGGGCCGCAGACTCTTAAAATTAAGTGAATATGAGGGTTTAAAAACACCTCATGCACTGATGATGATATAACAGTGGATCTTTTGACTCAAATGTGCCAGAAATTGCATTTTTTCTTCTTCTTTTGGCACCTCGGATAGAAAGAGAACAAGTTAGTGGGTCATGGTGCATCTTCAGTGAGAGAATCATCACAAGACGAGTCAGTCAGACGCCTTAGGGAGCCTTGGGGGAAATTTCTGTTCTGTCTGGGCCTCAATCTGCTCTGGTTATAGACATTTTACTGTAAATAATCCCGAGCAAGTGCGTCTGCACATGTCACTCTTTTCCATTTCGGTGTTTTGTGTTTTTTTTTGATGCTTGAATGACAAAAGATGAAGAGAAAAGACGAAGAACATAAAGGGTTTAAATGAGCCTGAGTGTGATTTAACAAGGCTCGGACTAATTGCTGGGGCGCCATGTCACCCCTTTTGATTTTCTCCTTTCTCCATCTGTCGGTTAGTAGAAAAACAGTGTGACCCCGCCCATGCACACACATGGACACACAGACACACACATACACACACATGCACACACCTGCCCTTTGCCATCCCTCTCTCTCTGCCTGTTTTGCCCCATGCCCTGCTATCTGCCCCCTCTCCGCTCATTTCTTCCCTACTCTACTATTCAGCTTCAACCACCTGCCGTCCAGCTCAACAGCCAGCCCTCCAGACCCTGACCCATCACCCCCCCATCCTCCCCCATCCCCGCCCAGCTCCCCCCGTCTCTGCATGGCTTCCAGCTCTAACTAGATTAGCACTGTAGCCTGTTAGCATGCCCAGAGTCCAGCCGAGCATGAATGGACTAATTCCAACCCCCACCTACCCCGTCTTTTACCCAGTGGGACCCCCCCCCAACCACAGACCTGCTCTCCATCCCTGTTGAACCCTGACTAACTTAGTTATGATTTGACCCCGTGACGCCCCTCATATTGAGCCAGACTCGCACATTAAAGCAGCTTTTGTCATCCGGACATGCATGCATGCACACACACACACACACACACACACACACACACACACACACTGTGACAAAAGAAGCCCCAGTATGCAAGTTAAACAACCCAACACACACACCCCAAAAAACCCGGTCAGCCGTCCAACCACCGGGAAGGTTTTTTAAATGAGTGTGTGTTTGCTTTGTGATGACATCATTTCTGCAGAATGTGACAGAAACAATCAGACAGAAAACATCTCAGATTTTAGTTTCAGTTCAAATAATTCTCTATTTTTAAGAAGCCTGTCGCACACAGTGTGAAACCTTTGGACAATTCTACTATTTCACATTTTAAAACTCCTTTTCTCACTTAAAACTGCTCTTAAATATGTTAAGCAACACTGACTTAAACTGCCTGGCTCTCCTGAGGAGTCTGAGTCACCCTGTTTATGACATTATATTGTATTTAAAACTAAAATATGTAACGATTATTCCATAAGCTTTAAAATAAAGGAAGTAAAGCTGTTTAATGGATAAACAGGATGAACATTAAAGCAAAACAGGGAGACTTTTATACAGCAGCTGTGACGCACGTTAACATTTCATCTTAGTAAAAATTAAAGTCAACATGTGAGTAAACAGAACCTGATGGCTGATTTACTGATGATTTATTCATAACTTTATTCTGCTCTTGTACCTAAAAACATCATAGTTTTCCACACACAGTGACATAATAAGATGCTGAAACTCATCCTCTCAGACATTCACCCTCTCATCAACAAATCATGTATCTTTAATCCGACTGTTAGCTTGATCGGATCATTCGCGGTGATCAGGTTATTGTGCCGAGTGTTTGTGGACGGAGGAGGAGGAGAAACTCCGTAATCAGTCAGGCATCAAAGTGTTTGCGTGTCAGGTTCGGCTGTTTGTTTGAACGAGGTGATTGGACTTCACACTACCCCTGTGGGATGATTAGAGCCGCATTGATCTGTTGCTGCACACACACACACACACACATACACACACACACACACACACACACACACACACGACACACGACACACACACTCCTAGGAAGAGAGTCCTTATCGCATCATCCCATGAGCAGCCTTAGCAGGGCTGCTGTATCGATTGAGAGAGAAACAAGACCACCCCGGCCCATGGCATGAAAACACACACACTCACACACACTCACACACACCGTACACGCATGCTTGAACATGCAAACTCACTGATGACCGTGTACAGTCACACACACTCGCACAGTCAGACAGAAACATGATGCATCCCTGTTTGCGCGCTGCCCTCGCAGTGAACCAGCAACAAAACTTTCACAGAACTGAAGCAGGAGAGAAAAATTCCCAAAATAAACCTGTTTTTTTTTTTTTTCCCCGGAATTGCATAAGCAGTCTAGTTAAGCAGAGAGCTGCAGATGGAGAGTCGGAGGCAGACAAACACGGAGCTGGCAGAGGTCACAATGCTTCCTCACGTCTCTCCAATTACACACATCTCAATGAGAAGATAAGAGGAGCTCAGCAGGGGAGTGTTTCAGTGTGTCACTGTTTGCTCTCAGGCCTTGAAGTGGTCGCCGAGATGAGTGTGGTTGGTCTATTTTAAGTCACATGGTACCTCGCGGTCGTGGCCGCTCAGCTCCGGCAAATTAACAAAACCTAAAATACATCAGAAGTTACAGTGCCTCCACCTCCTCTCCACCCGTTTGGCAGGAAAGTGCACATTAAAGTCAGAAAATGTCTATGATTTGAAATGAAATGACTGTTCAGCTCTCAGACGGCGTGCATGACGTTCGGTTCCTGAAGCATCCAGATGCCGCGCAGCTGCTTTGAATCCGACTTTCAGACCAAATGTCTCTGTTTAACTTCCACAAAGGACTTTCAGTTTCACCGTTCGATCGACTGCAGGACCTTTTTCAGATCTGACAGAACTGGGTCAAACAGTTCGATGTGTAGTTTTGAAAAATATTATCATTATTTTTGACTTTTCTTGACTTTTTTTGATCATATTTTCAACTTGTGCAGAAGAAAACTCGAGTGAGAACTGTGGCGTTGCCTCAGCTGGCGTCTTTCCATCCTGTTTCACACGTTGTTTATAACAGTTTGATATTCAGCGCTCCGTTAATTAAAATATCTATTTGCACCCTTTTCTCCTAATGACACTCGACAACAGAATTACTGTCAATTAGCTGTTTATCTTGATGTTCCCAACTCCTAATATTTACATGGCTGTAGCTAATGGAAATGTACATTAACTCAAGTTTTTCTTGTCAATTTTTGGGGGAATTCAGTCAAATTTTTGCCACATTTGGATGAAAACTTGACTATTTAAAGTGTTATATTGTCGTCAGGTTGTTGCATCTTGATGTTGCTTGTTCAGGTTAAGATCACATATGTAATTATAAAAGTATTCAGGCTTGTTAAAAACAGAGGTGTATATTTTATTCTGAAAGTCTGAAGCCACGTTGAAGCTCATTTCCATCAGCTCGGTCACCTTTGATTAGCGATGACTCTGAAGCAATCTTGTTTATGAGCCTCAAACGGCTGCTGACCTGAGAGAGTTTGAACCGTCACCCTCATCAATATCTCCGACCTCCTGTGACATGGCTCGACCCTCCCGAGGGCATCGCAGGTCAGAGGTCAAAGCCAGTGACCCTCAGGTTCCTTCACATGGCCGAGCCGGCCGCCGCGGCTCTAAGTGGTGGGAGGATTGATGGAGACGGATTTGACTCCGATGGATAAATGGAGGAGGATTTATGGGGCTGACCGGCGGGTAATGGACCCTGACTGTGACCATGGAGCGGCCTTGGTCACTTAACAAAGTCGCATCATCGACGCGGTGGTGATGTGTGAGTCCGTATTTTGTGGAGCTAATTTTGAAAATCCATTACGGCCACTTTGGAGAGACGTTGTTTCCTACATTACTCACCGTGTGTCTGAAAAAATCCACAGGATCCAGATTGAACAGGTGCTATTACTCAGTGCAGCTGCCTCTGCAGCACTGGAGGTATTTTAGCATTTAATGTACCTTTTGTCCTTTCAGTTTCATTTAACGTTGAGCGGTTTATCACTGTTTGGAAGTAGGTGTCAGCTATTTCCCATATGTTGAGAAAAGTCCTCAGTGTTACTTTAACCTCCTGGCTCAAAACAAAGAACAGTGTGTGTGTGTGTGTGTGTTTGCCGTTTCAAACCCTGATACATGCTTGCCGTTCAGTGTGCGTGCGTGTATTTTTGTCTGCATTTATTACCCATAAACATACTGGACAGGTGCATGCAGGAGTGAGAGGGAAAGAAGCAGCCATTAAATTTTACTGCTTTCTATTCACGGTCCCTCTAAACTTGTAAATGTTTGCATGTGTTGCTCTGGAAAATGGAAGGAAGTGGAAATAGCTCACTTATGTGCACTTATTTGGTGAAAAGGATTAAAAAAATCCCAGGAAGTCCTTACATAAAACCTCACAGCATCCTGAAAGATGCAACACAAACCATGTTTTTATGTTTATGCATTTTATTGCACGTAAATAAGAATACAGACAATCCAGTGAGTTAGCTGATAGTACATCGAGTTTTGCACTGGAATTTCAAAGTAAAAGACTGAATATAAACTCAAACTGTAGCTGCACACATGTCCTCCGCTTGGAGAAGTTCTTGCACAAAATGAAGTGAAGTGTGTGAACAAATATCTCAAACAAACAGAGTGATTTACAGCGTAAAACACAGCAAAGACGAGCAGAACAAATTACTCGACTAAACACTTTATCGCTCGTAATCAGTGCAAATGCTGAACTGTCCTCAGACTCGCTGGAGCAAAACCTGGTGTTATTCTTGCAAAAAGTCCACTCAGTTCTTATTTATTTGCCTCACACAGCTTATTCACCGACTGTAGCACTATTAGCTGCACCGAGCTGAGTGACCTTTGATTGAACTTCATTTCTTTTGGAGCTTTTTCCTCCAAACAGCAGATTTTGTAAATGTTTCTACTTGTGGCTTTGACTTTTCACTGCATCTGCGTTCCCTCTGTGTTTAAAATTCAGCGTAAGCACACCTTGACAAAAGACTCATTTAATAACACGGAAAACTATCTGCTGCGTTTGACCTATTTTAGATGCACACGAGATCAATAGATAATCAGATGGAGCGAGCGGAAAGCGTTGATATGTCGAAGCCGTCTGATGTGTTTTTCTGATGCTTTTTGATGCCAAATCTGAGAAGATACCTGCTTCTTCCTCCAGATGTTTCCCTGTTGAATCAAAGCAGATATTAGTAATGCAAATCACACTGTTTGCTGAGTTTCTGCCTAAAAAAAAGTCTTTTTTTTACCAGAATATATTCGACACAGTCCATCATTAACGTTAAAAACAGTAACTGGAAGCAAAAATGAGCCCTAATTAAAAGAAGAAAGCGAGTCAGCATTTTGTTTTTAAGCTTTAACTGTTTGTAGAAGCAGAAAAAAAGAGTGAAACAGACAGATGGAGCCTGAAACTTGGACTGAAAACTGATAATTTATGATAATTAATAAACATGATTTGAACACAACATTAGATGAACAAACATGTGGTACATTTGAGCCATAAATAAGAGCTTTTATGTGCGTCTGCAGTTGTTGGAACGACCATATTTCATCTGACTCAAGTCACACACACACTCACACACACACACACTGAGACCCCTGCCACTTCTTCCCCTCC
Source organism: Acanthurus leucopareius (assembly GCA_029814765.1). Classification (NCBI taxonomy): domain Eukaryota; kingdom Metazoa; phylum Chordata; class Actinopteri; order Acanthuriformes; family Acanthuridae; genus Acanthurus; species Acanthurus leucopareius. Next base: position 8,388,751 of record JAQMCX010000041.1, on the reverse strand, counting down.
TCGCTCTCCTCGTCTGCTCTCTCTATTCTGACCACGTCGGACCAGGACCCTGTCACCGACCCTCCAAAGAGAGATTGATTACAGAAAAGAGGAGAATTTTGTTTGCCTTCGTTTTCTGTCCCTCAGTTTTCGAGGTTTTTCCACCTCCATCCCTCCTCTCCTCTCCTCTCCTCCCAGCTCCCTCCTTCCCCCCTTTTTTCTCACTCTCTCACACTCTCCTCTGTCTTTATTTCCTCCTCTGTCGAGCGACATGTGAAAACACCCTGTTCTGGGTTTTTTACATCCACAAATAGCAGCTGCTCCCTTCGGGTGGATATTAAAAGCAAGAAGCTGCAAAAAGGTTCAAATGAGTTTTTTCTTGTAATTGTTTTCTTGTGGATTCAGACCTGAGTGTGTTACTTCTTCCTCTCCCAGCTCCTTTTTGGCTGCGGTAAAAGGGTTGTGTGTGTGTGTGTGTGATTATGTGTGATTTCGGGGGGCACAGAGGCAACAGCTGGTCATATGAATATGTACACAGTGGGTGTTGGAGCTTGGGCGTAGCGTGCGAGGCGGGTTGTTGGTGGAATCAAAGGGTTTTGGAATCATCCTGAAGTGACTTACAGCCTTCAAAACACCATTTTTGCATCATACAGAGACACTTTTGTTCGTTTTATGTGTAATTTTACAAACATCATCATTTCCTGAGGCAATTTTCTTCATAATTTCCTTCAGTTTTGCTTCATCAGCAGTCGATTTCCTTTGTTTTGCTGATAAGTTTTATCTTTAGGTGCAAACAGATGCTGTGAATTTCTGTCTTATTGGTGCCTCAGGGGTTTGTGTAACCTGCTAACCCTCTGATGACCCACAGTGCTTTTAAAATATGAAAAAAATCAAAGATAATATGACTTTTTTAGGAACAATTTGTCAAATAAAAGATATTACATTTGACTTTGTAATTAAGATTTTTTCCTCTAATGATTAACAAATAAAAATGACTTTATAGTGGAATTATATTTAAAGTTATGATGTGATTTGAATTAATTTTTTAAGTGTCATGATGCAAATGAACAACAGAGTGACCTCCATCTCTTTCTCCACCCAGACACACCTCTGCTGGTGAGGAGCAGCAGTGACTCCTGCTTGGCTCCGCCCCTTCAGACATCAGCCACGCCCCCATCTGATGGCCACAGCAACGGGTCTCCTGAACCGGTGAGCACGGCTTTTAATGTGCAGAGGAGCTGGAAAACACTAAAAAAGAAAGATTCTGATAATGTCATAACGCCATTTTTAAACAAACTGGTAGAAAAATAGTGTTTTTGTCTGTCAGCTGATGAAAACATTGATTTCTGCTGCTATTTAACTGCTTTTTAAGAAAGAACAGAGAAATTAACACACTTTTTTTACAAAAAATTATAGTTTTCTAACCTATTATAGTTCAAATTAGTAGTTTAAAAGAGTGAAATGTTTCAACCAAAGTCAAAGACAATTGTAAAATGATTAAAATATAAAAAATACAGTAAATTAATAACAGAAATGACCATATTTTACTTCTCGTGATGTCTCTGGTGTGTCAGTCCCTCACAGAAAACAGAAAACAGAGAAAGCCGGTGATTTTTCCTCTCGTGGTCGAGCTTCGCGCCCCGGGCTGCACTTTGAAAGGGTCGGCTTTTCAAGTGCGCTCGTTCCTTTCAAACAGAGACGCCATTAAGGACGACTTTGTTTGCTTTCTGTCCGTGTCCCCTCTGTGGGCGACCTGCGTGTGTGCGTGTGTGTGTGTGTGTGTGTGTCAGGGGGACTCAGGTAGACGAAGAGAGAGAGAGAGAGTCCTGTTTTTGTTGCCTCCTCACCCCTCGTGTTCAACACAGCGGTGACTCAGCAGAACAGAGGCATCATGGGACGGCGTGCAAACACAATGACAAAGCCCATATTTTCTGTCCACAAAGTGTCAGAGCTCATCAGCCTCAAACTGCACCGCTGGGCCCAAACAAGCACATTCATTATGGATGAAATAATGTATTTTTATATCCTAACTATCGATATAATCTCCCTTATTTAGACACAGAGTGCTTTTTGTTTGTCGTTGTTTTCGTCTTTTTACAGTGTTTAAGTCATTACTGGTTTATTATTTGGAGGATAAAGAAGAAACAATGCAAACAAGAGTTTTTTAATAAAGAAACAACAGTTTGTTTTGTCCTGATTGTCACAAGAAACAGTAATTTGTTCTTATCCATATTGTTGTCTTATCGCTAAGACGTACAGAGGAGGACAAAGAATATTTGCTGCTTCAGAGTGTGTGTGTGTGTGTGTGTGTGTGAAATACCAGAGGGCCGTCACAGCTCTTGGCCATATTGAGTCCTCGTCCTGATGGACTTCTATAGATCAATACACTATCACTTCATCTTCTCTTATCCACTGTACTGGGGGGGGGGGGGGGGGGGGGGGGGGGGGGGGGGGGGGGGGGGGGGGGGGGGG
>JAQMCX010000041.1:8364115-8376964 GCA_029814765.1 Acanthurus leucopareius | reverse complement strand
CCTCGAAGTAGATTTTGTGTTTTAGAATGTAAAGTGTGAAGCATCCACCTGCATCCTGGTCAAACACACACACACACACACACACACACACACACACACTCACGCACACACACGCTTGTGTGATGTTTGGCAGGACGACTTGTAAGCTAATTTGTTTCCCTCTCTGTGTAGCTGGAAGGGAAATGCAAATTGATTTTGAAGAGCTCGCACATAGAGGCTGAGTGTGTGTGTGTGTGTGTGTGTGTGTGTGTGTGTGTGTGTAGCTGTGTTTTACTGAATTATTTCTATTACAACAGTGTGCAGTGTAGGATGCATGTGTGTTTGTGTGTGTGTGTGTGTGTGTGTTTGTTTATCTGATGGTGTGCGTTCTGTTGGCAGTACCCTGACGAGGGCCGTGGAGTTTCCAGGTGACTGGGGGCCCCTCGGCATCCATGTGGTCCCCTACTGCTCGTCTCTGAGCGGACGGTAAGCAGATTCACACATACTGTGTAAATACAGCGACGCACATCCTCCCACCGCATCCACCCGCGATCAGTCAGAGATTCATGGCAGATGGAGATGTTGACTCATAGAAATGCATAAAGAACTCAAGTGCTGGCATGTAATCATATATGTGTGTGTTTACCTCCTGTGTGTGTGTGTGTGTGTGTGTGTGTTGCAAGGACCCTGGGCCTCCATATTAAAGGCATCGAGCAAAACAGTCGTGCAAGAAAAGAGAATATCTTCCAGGAGGACGAGTGCATCGTCCAGATCAACGGCACACAGCTCCAGGACAAGACCTTCGCACAGTGAGTTTGGAGTGTGAATGAGCTGCAGGGTGTGTGTTAATGTGTGTGTGTGTGAAAAAATAAAGAAAACAGAGTCCAAGCAAAGAGATTCTGATGTCTGGTTCACATCAAGTGGCGTTATGGTTTAGTATAATTTTATAAATCTGCTTTAAAATCCACTAATAAATCCAGTCTGCTGTCAACATTTATGAAATTTAAGTTCTAAATAAGTCAAAGTTGAGAGTTCGGCGGCGCTCTGGTCACCTTCTGCCGGCTGAGGAGACACAAACGCTGCAGTTTCCTGGAAGCCGCCCAGGAAAAAAGCCGCGGTCTGATTAACTGGACCACCGCTGCTCCTCCTCTGACCTTTTCCCCTTTTGGTTTTAAGATGGAGCAGGCAACCTTCCAATCAGAAGTCTGCTTTCTTTAACCTTTGACCTTTCACTTTCAGAACTATTTAACTGGCAAGTTTAATATATTCAGTAAGATAAGGATGAATATTTACCTGCAACATTATGATTCATAAACATAAAGCACAACCAGCTCAATTCATTAAACCAGAGGAGAGTCAATAATGTGTCGGCCTCTTTTAATCTGCAACAACACACACACACACACACTTCTGACTGCAGAGTGTGTGTGTGTGTCTTCCTTCTAACACAGCTGAGTGCAGATAAAAGCTTGTAAAGTGCATTTAACCGGAGAGGCTAAGTGTAATTTTGTCATTTTAGCAAGTTATTTAGTCGCTAAAGATGAGGATGTTTTGTGCAATAATATCAATCATTTACTGCTAAAAAAATAAGAGACGTGAGCTTCACATTCAAGAGACGATCCAGTGATTGTCTGCATTTCCTGACAAGAACAAGAACAAAAGCCCCAAAAAGCAGGAAAATAACATCGTCCTTGTTTATGTGTGTGTGTGCGTGCGTGTGTGTGTGTGTGTGTGTGTGTGTGTGTGGATACCTCACCTGTCATTCAGTTTGCTTCCTTTATCAGCAAAGACAAATCCTTCTCATTCTCTCCCTTTTTTTAATCTCCCCACCACATCTACTCTCACTGAAGAGTCTGAATGTCTCTTTCTTTCTCTCCGTTACTAATTTTTTCCTCTTTCCACACACACACACACACACACACACACCTACATCCTCCCGTCCCCATCCTTCCTCTCTGTCTTCGCTCCTCTCTGCGGTCGAGCTGAATGGGTCCATTTAACTGCATCCCACTGTGTTGTCTGTGCTGTGTGATGTTTTGCTGATAGCGCTCTATTAAAGCTGCAATAGGAGCCTGCTGTAAAGACGCCCCCACCCCCCTACCAGCCACCCCATCTGATAGGGACCACAGTGTCCCAAAACAGCTGGAAAAGTCATTCCACACTTGATCCAAATGGAAAACACACAGCTCCATCAGCGACGGCCAAGCCTCGCTCACCATCCTCCTCCTCTGCTTTCCAACATGTCTGTTCCTTCCTTCTGTGTTCGGCTCGGCGTTTTTTTTTTTTTTTTTTTGCAGTTTTTAAGTTTTGCGGTTTGGCCGTGAGGCGGTTTGACCCGGAGGTTTCATAAAACGAGTGAACACAACTTCTGTGAGATGTTTTAGTCTCATGTTTAAGTGGTGATGCTAATTTCCTCAACTTTCTTTCTCTCATCAGGGCGCAGGAAGTGTTTCGTCAGGCCATGAGCTCCTCTGCCGTGCGTCTGGAGGTCCTCCCCCTGGCCAACAAGCCGCGCTACGAGAAGAGCCTGATTGGTCAGCTTTTCACAGGTGATGGCAAAGATTTCTCCGCAAAGAGTCCGATGGTGGTTCGTGCCAAAACCGACTCCCAACCGGAATCCAAACAAGATGCCAAACTGAACGCCAAGCAAGAAGCGAAGAGACCAGACTCGCGTGAACGGACCCCAGAGCCGACGGCTGCAGAGTTCCGGTCCAGGCAGGGATCCTTGGAGAGAGTCTCACCTGCACCTGCACCTGCGGGCAGGGCGGCGAGCTCCTCCCCAACGTCCAGGACCCACAGCCAGAGCCCCATGGCCAGGAAGAGCCCGGTTCTGCCCGGCCTAGCAAACCTGACCAACAGGAAGGGAGGCAAGAAGATAAAAATCGACCTGAAGAAAGGTAACTGTGCAGCTCAGAAGCCATTTAATTTCCTTTCAGATCAATAAATCCTGATATTAAATAAAAATTAAAGGGAAAACATCATATTTATTAAATTTAATGCCACAAGTTTTAATGGGAAAGCATGTTGGTGGACACTTTCAAAGATTCAGATGTTACTCTTGCAAAGATGCCAATCAAGCTGCATTATGGGAAATGTAGGATCTGGTGATTCTGGTGCTTAATGAAGGAACTAAATATGAAGAAATCTCAGCCTCACATGCTTCGATTTTTAACCTTTTCTGGTTTTATTTCGTCTCATCTCAGCCCAGAAATGTGTGAAAGTTCACCAAAGTGTCTCTTTTTGATTGAAAATTATTATGAAGTTGATGTTTTTGACAAGTTACAAGTTTTCTATCACATCTCAGTTTGTTTCCTGTCACCTGAGGATAATGTGAGTCACACCTGAGAGCTCGGTTACGTTAACTTGGTTTTGCTCTTTTCTCTTCTCGTCTCTTGCTGATGGATTTTTACCAAAACAGCCCACATGGTCTTTCTGAGGACATCTGTGCTTATTTATAACTTTTATCTTCCAAGTTTGTTTTTCTGGTGATGAACTCGAAGCTGTTGAGCAGCTGATTTAAAAAAATCCTGGATGTTTTATTCTCCACCAGCACATGGATTTCTTAGTTTAGTCTGTATGGAAATTCAACTTTCTGTCTCGCAGATATTTTCTGCTTCTTATCTTCGGGTTGTTGTTGCTTGTAGATTTGAACTCAGACTGAATCAGTTTGTCTTCCTGCAGTTTTATCTCTTCTATCCCTCTAAAACACATCAGTGCTGGAGTGCTGATGGGACTCAGAATAGACCCTGTTTTAGCAAACCTGTTGCATTATGGGACGCTGATGGACACATGTTAAACATGCTCAGATAAAAGTGAGGAGATCCTCTGATGGAACGATGGAAGAAACTGGCCTCCACACTCTGTTTTATTGTTATTCTCTTTCTTTTCATCTTCTCATTTTCTCCTCCTTTCCCCCTCCATCCTGCGTTTGTGTTTTTTTTCCTCTCTCCCTTGTCTCCCTCTATCCCTTTCACTCGATGCGAGATCAGAGCGGAGGATATTATGGGGTCTCTAACACCTTCTCCCTTGGCAACAGTCTTTTTCTCCGTGATTGACAGGCGGCGAGGTTTAGGTGCGCTAATGTAGGGCAGGCAGGGGCTTAGCTTGGAGACCAGATAGCATCGCTCACCGCCTTTAGTATGCCACGCCGGCTTTGCTCTCCCTGCACACACACACACACACACAAACACACACACACACACAGAGCGTGGCACATTTCACTCATGGCTTGGGGCTTGTGAGGCCGTGAAAAAGGGAGAGGGTGGAGGCTCTGGGGGTTGATGGCTCATACTTTTGTGTGTGTGTCTGTGTGTGTGTGTGTGGCCTCAGAAATACACACACACACACGCACACACACACACACGCTTGTAAATGTAAACACACAGATAAACGAAGGCTCACACCCACAAGGAAAATCTTTGTGGAAATCACGCTGCATCCCCAGGGAGGAAAGCTGGAGAAGGTAATAATATCTCTCTCTCTCCCTCTCTCTCTCTCTCTCTCTCTCTCTCTCTCTCCCTCTCTCTCCCTCTCTCTCTCTCTCTCTCTCTCTCTCTGTCTCGTCCGCCCCCACCTTCCTCCCATCTTCTCCCTCTACCTCCCTTCATCAGCCACCGTTCGGCCTGCTCACACGTGAAATTAAAGGCAGAGTCTGTCTAATCCGGCTAGGGTTGAAGCCTCCTCCTGGCGGCTCAGAGGCTGAGCCAGGCAACAAACCCCCGGAGGAAAACAGGCACTTCAGCAGTGGTTTAATGCGGAGAAAGATGCTTGAACCGCAGGCCGGGCTCAGCAGGGCAGGAGAGAGGGAAAACTCTAGCAGGAGGAAGAGGAGGATGAGGAGAAAATAGGAGAAAAGTTACAGGATATTGACACGAGGGGGAAGTAAAGGAAACAAAATGAAACTGAGCATAATTGATGTTCTTAATGGCTGTTTTGTTCCTGCAGGTGCTGAAGGTCTGGGCTTCACCGTGGTAACCAGGGACTCCTCCGTCCACGGGCCCGGGCCAATCCTGGTGAAGAACATCCTGTCACGCGGCGCGGCGGTCAAAGATGGCCGCCTGCAGCCTGGAGACCGAATCCTGGAGGTAAGGAAGCCTGCTGATCTCTCACAGAGCAGCAGGTGAACAGACGACAACCTGTGTTAGCAAAAGCATTCATGCTGCTGGAAACTGAGCTCAGCAGCGCCCCTACTGGTTAATCTAAGTAGCTGCACTCAAAGCCCCTTTGAAAGCTTTAGATGGATATATTTACTGAAAATCTGGAACAAAATTAAGTAATAATTAAGTTTTTTCTTTGATTTTTTTAAACAAAAAAGTCAGTATTAGATCCAGGTGGAAAAAACACACTTTCCTTTATCCACGTCTGTGTGTGATGTGTGTGTTCTCTCCATGATCACCTGTGCGCAGGTGAACGGAGTGGACATGACAGGCCACAGCCAGGAGGAGCTGGTGGCGATGCTGCGCAGCACCAAGCAGGGGGAGAGTGTCAGCGTGGTGGTGGCACGGCAGGAGGACATCTTTCTGCCTCGGGAGCTGGTGAGAGAGTGTGAACACACCAGAAAACACACCGCATCCATGTCGTCACACACTCTGCTGTAAACACACACACCGTCCCTTCCTTCTTCTTCTTTTCTCTACTGTTCTTGCTCATCATCTCTCTTCCTTGGTGGCTTCAACTCTGCTCTCCTTCCCTGCTTCCTCCTCTTCGTCGCCCTCTCTGTCTCTTTTTTTAAACGTTTCCTTCACATTGTGTCAGTTTTTCCTTTCTCTCTCTCGGAGGAGTCGACCTCTTTACGTTGATGCCCTTTCATCCATAAACACCACGCATGCAAACACACACAGGGCACACTCCGGCCTTCCTGTCCCACCGTGCTTTGTTGACACAGCGATGCCACAGGAAGTCACACACACACACACACACACACTCAAAAGCCACAGCGGGCCCCGCAGGAAATGTGCAAGCATGTCCGCACATGTTGACACACGGCGGGTGTTAAGTGACCGTTTACCTGCAGCACCCCGCGGGGTCAGAGGTCGACGTTCAGTGCGACCGCGCCTCACGAGGGAGGTTTTATCGATAAACGCACACTGTTAAACATACACACACACAGCCAGGTGGCCCCATTAAAGTCGCCCGCTCTCTGGAAGCGATGTTTTCGCCGCGTGCGTCGACTCTCTCCCCTCTGTCCTCTGTGGTTATTCTGATTATTCTCCTTCCGTTGCTTCAAAGACACGCAGGGCTTTGTAGTGACTGATGCATATTCACACCTCGAGTCGCCGTGCACGCGCTCTCATGCACGCTCACTCCTAAACACCTAGTCCTTGATAAAAAAAAAACAAAAAAACTTGCACACCATCGCTCTTCCTCTCAGGCACACACACACACACACACACACACGCGTGCTCAGACGAACACATCACACGATCTTTAAACAGCCAAGTTACTGCTTCCGAAAATAGTTTGCCCTCATTAATGGCCCAGCAGTCTTGGCATAACAAGTGCACTTTGAAGAGTCTCTACAGTCTTCATCTAACACTTGCTTGTATTTGTGCATTAGAGACTTAAAGAGAGAGAGGGGGGGAGGGATGGGGGAGGATGGGGGGAGGGCGGTGGAGAGGCAGAATGAGAGAAAAGCCTTCAGTCCTGTCTCTGTCGAGGCTGTTGAAGTTGTCGGTGGTGCCCCCGTGAGATCTGGCCCTTATCTCCAGCACAGTCCTCCACCTCAAAGGCGGTTTGATGTCCCCTAAGCACACAAACACACCCACACACACACACACACGCGTATTTACAGACACACACACATATATATAACACCACACATGGGCACTCCGGAGGTTTTTCTGTCATTAAATTAGTATGTGCAGCCCCTCCCCTCTTGAAAAGCGAATGATTACATAAATACACAGAAACTTCAGCAGAGAGAAAGTTCATCATTAAAAGTGTCCAAATGAGCTCATGCACACACACACACACACACATGTGAGCGCAAGGAGTGAACCGGACGGAGGGCAGATGTAGCTGCATCTCCACCTTTTCATCACTCTGCAAAATCCAAACAAGGAAGTCGTTTTTCCTCCTTCTTCTTCCCATTTTCTCCTCCTCTCCCGTTTTAATCGCTCGTCTCTCTCCTGCTGCTCTCAAGGAGGAAATTGTGGTGGAAATTTATGTGGAGCGCAAACAAGGAGAGACTTGCGACGATTTCGATCGCACAAAAGATGTAATGATGATGGAAATGCATTAAGTCGACGCGGCCATTTGCATCTTCAGGCGAACAAAACTGTGTGTGTGCAAAGTGTGTGTTCACTGTGAATCTGTATTCATGTCTGATACGACTGACAGCCTGCAGAAACGCCTTTGCATCGCATTTGTTAAACATATCTATCAGATTCAAATCAGCAGCTAATTCTGGCAGTTTTACATTCAATCACTTCAATTAGTAATCGGCAGAATTACTAATCAACTTTTTCGTCATATTAATGCGAGAGAAAGTAGCTCTACAGTAGCTTTTGACATATTTATAGTTTTAATTTGATCTTTTAAGGCAACTACAGTTCATGACTCCTAGTTATTTTGATTTATTTGAATAAAAAACATAGATATCAAATATTTTGGGCTGCTTATGAGACATTTTCTTAATATGATCAGCAGGTTTATGCTGTTTACTATTCCAGTCCTGACAGACTCACAGTTGACTTACAAAGTCGCTGTAATCCCACAAAAACATGTTTGGCAACAATTAAACATCTCACATTGAGGTCTAAATTGATAAAATAATGAAGTGATGATGTTTTAAATCCAAAAGGTCAAAGGTCAACTGCAGGCTGACATCATAAATTTGGTACAAAAACACTTTTCTTGCCATTTTTCAACAAAATAACTGAGGAATCGAAGAGGAGATTCTGACCACATCTTATATTTTGTCAGATAATGAATGTTGATGATGATCTCAGATGTTCTTCTCAAAACTCTTCTTATTGTTTTTATCTTCTGTCTGTCTGGTTTCTCACTGGAAATGATTTTCTTAAATATAGATGATATATTTTATGAGTTTGAACAGACATGAATATAAACTACAACTTCACCCACAGAGACATAAAACCTCACGGCTGTAACTCCACGCAGTCCCTGAATGCAACCTGATAACTAATAAACAGGTCGAGATGTTACCAGAAACCGGTTTAACACAGCTGTACTTCAGCAGGAGAAACCAGATTTTTGACCCTGATTGTCTAACACACACACACACACACACACACACACACACAGATAATGGCATTAAAAAGACCTGAGGGAAAGTATGAGACCCTGCACGCTGAGGAGTAGAAAGCAGGATTATTACTCACAGCGCTGAGCTCATGTGCCCAAAATAACTAAATCCAACGTCTGACCAAACTTGAAACTGGCACCAGTATAAATACATCTGAATGAAATCTGCTTTCACAGCTGAACAGAAGACTATTTTTTGAAATTCAGTCGTATTTGCACAGCGAGGGAGAAGTGTGTGCTTCCACTTCTGACCCAGCTGTCTCTCAGAGACTCTGCGGGCTTCAGATTCACTTTTACATTTAAAACACACCAGATGCTCCTCCAATCCTGCCAGCTGGTGTGAAGAAATGTCATTATTGACCAGTGGTGACAGAGCCTGGTTTCTTCGGAGTGTGTAAAGTGCCGTCCTCCTGTTCCTGAAAGAATTTAAAACACACACAGCTACGAATTCTGATTAGATCATTCAGAAACGTTCAACTATTGATAATTCAGATCTCTATGCTGCTGCTATGCAAGTCTTTATGAGAGTTAATCCTGTTTTCACAAATGAAAAGTCAAATTTTGATCCAGTGTTACTATAAAAAACCTTCCTGGGAGCCTGATGTGCTAGAATGGGCGCTTTAGCTGATGTTTAGCTGGTATACAAGCTTTCTATAGTCAAATGTGTTATGCATTTACTAATTAGAACTAAACTTATAATAATAGTATTGGTTTTGCAGGCATTTGGTCATAAACTGAAGCACTGGAGAACTTGAATTAGAGATGATGATGATTATGAAAAGTGAAGGGATCATAAAAGTTATTACAAATAATCCTGAGGTGGAACATTAATAATGCCCCAAGTTTCATAGCAATTCGTCCACAGTTGGTCAGGATCAGCAGTTCTTTAGCTTGCATGGCGGAAAATAAGTGACGGAGGAGTGAATCAGCATCCACTAAAGCTGCATGTGCTGCACCGACAGCAGAGGAGATGCACAGTGATACACAGAGATGCTGGACTGCAGGACTCTGGGAGATTAGAGGTCAGCTGAGCTAAACAGCCGCAGCCCTGCAGCCAATCAGGATTCGATCTTTTCCACTCAGACTTAAGCAGGAGCTCGCTGACGCAGCAGATTTAAACGAAGGCTCCGTGTCTCACTGCGCCATTTTTTTAATCTCCCTTCTACAAGTAAAGTAAAGTGGACTTGTAGAGGAACAAGCCGAGGAACTGCTGATTGATTAGTTTCAATGGAGGGTATTGATGTTTGGCGGAGCAGCGTGTGGTTGTGTGAAAGCACTCGGCGACGCCGGGAGGAACACCGGTCCCTTTCAGTCAGAAGAATGACAATAAAGCCTGCGAATTAGCCTCATTATTAGGATACAAAAGAAGCACCATTTCCTGCGCTCACACACACACACACACACACACACACACTCTGTAAGTAATTAAAAAGTGATAACTTCTAATCACAGTTTCATTCCTGTCAGCATTCCTGCGTCTGCAAAGCTCGGCGCTCTCGGTTTTTTACCGGGGCCTCGTTTTGTTTCAGGGGGGAGATTAGAGAGACGCTTTGTGATGTGAGGAGCTTTTCTCTTTGTGTGTGTGAGTGTGTGTGTGTGTGTTGTTGTGAGTGAAAGGGTGTGTGTTTGGAGTTCGCCAAGGACAGGATGGAGGGGTCACTCTGCACATGGTTGACCCCGAGTTGCCAGCAAGTCCAGGCCGGTTTAAAGGAAGCGAGCGTTCAGACAGAGAGTGACTTTGCCGTTCTTCTTCTTCTTCTTCTACCTTTTTCTCTCTTTTTTCCGTCTTAAAGCTGAAGCTCCTCTTTCACTTCTCTCCTTTTCATTATCCTCCCTCCCTCCTTTCAACGCACCAGAATTATCCCTCAATCAGTCATTTCACTTCCCTTTTCTCTTGGTGGTGAAGTTGAGGTGTGAAGCGGCGAAGAGGCAGACATTAAGGCGATTAATTGGCAGCTCCATCGTCGGCGCCGAGCGCGGCGAGATCTCATCTTAATTGAATGTCGCTCTCACCGCTAATCCCACCGCTTTGAAACCCCCCATTTAGAAATCCTCAGCGACAAAAGGCTCTGTGTGTAATCGCTGTGTATCAGCCCCCTCCTCGCCACCCACCCCCGGGGGGAAGAAAAAAGCTCCTTTTTGTCTCCTCATTTGGGTGTTGAAGAGGGTGGTCTCTCTCCGGGCTAAAAGCTTGTTAAAGAGCCATCGCTGAGGGCTAACAGGGGGGGGGGGGTTTGCGAGCTGAGCCCTGGGGGTCTTAGCCACCCCAGGGATGCAATCTGCCCCTGAGGAGAGGGCATTAGAGGGGATCCTGGGGTGTGTGAGTGTCGGCGGCGGCGGGACCACCACTGAGATCCAGCCGGTTGCATAAACAGGTTTAAAATAAGCAGCGAGATACTGAAGATAAACACGCCGCGTTTGTTTGACTTCACATTTTCATAACTCTCGGCGGTATCCGGGTGTCTTTGCCGAGCCTTCAGAGCCGGCTGCGCTCTGATATTTGGCCACCTTCACCTCGTGTGTTATTGCAGCGAGATCACAGAGGCATTTAAAAACCTCCCAGGTTGCCATCTGAGTCCTCTCAAGTGTCTCTGCGGCAGGAAGCGGCGGATTGCCTTTGTAATTCCTTTGGTTTTGAGTAACAGCACTCTGAAACGCCTTGTTGATAAAAATAAGCCCTGACTAAAAGTCTTGTTTTATACTGAAATAGAAAACAGAGTCCATGACTTCTGAAGGAGCAGTTTTACTCGTTTTATCCCCGTTAGCATCGAATCAGGGAAGCGAATAAAAACCTGAGAGGTTTGTAATCTGTGAAACCTGTATCAGATTATCACGATTTGAAGGAAGCTGCATAAATGAATGTTGCATTAGCAGCATTTTTATGTATTTTTGTTAAATACGTTTAATGTGAATCTATTTCAGCTCCTCTGAAAAACTTATTTTGTTTATTGTGACATTGAATCTGTTTTCACATTCAGCTGTTAGAAGAGGAAAGACTGAGCTCGACGTGCAGACTTAAACCTGCACTGCAGAAACAGTCACAATGGACTTTTCTGCACATGAGGAGGCATTTTGTGTACAATAGTTTAATTTTTTAAATATTTACAAAAGTTGCATATTTTGTAGGTGCATTTTAAAGAATGGATAAGCCAGTAAAAGTGTTTTTTAAGCTTCTCATGCCTTTTATGAGTTTGACAACAGAGGAAATGAGCAGAGAGAAGAAATGAATCTTAGGTTTGTGACAAAGTCTGAAATAGACTAAAATGTTTCACATGTTTATCAATCAAAGTTTATATGCAGACTAATGTAAATATGTTCACATGCAGCCCCTAGTGGCCATGTGAGTTATGACTTTTGTCTCTTGGAAACAAAAGTGACAAAACAGCATAAATTTGTCGAAATGCTGCGACGTCGTGGAGCTTTGTGCTGCTGTCTGTTTCCTTTTGACGTAATCTGGATATTTTTTCAACACTTAACAAATAGATTTTATAAACTCGATGGCAAAAGATTTTGTCTGTAAATCCGACCGAACTGCACTCGGAGCCATAAAAATCAGAAAATTATCATTTGAGTTTATTCTTGTGTTTTTTTAAAGCTCTGACGAACGACATCACCTCGTTTCTGACAACTGTCACACTCCAATTAAAAGGCGCTGAGCTGTCGTCTATTTTAGATTCAAAGTACAAGTGTGTGTGATCAGTGTGTGTTGGATCAGTGTGTGTTGTATCAGTGTGTGTGATCAGTGTGTGTGTGATCAGTGTGTTTGATCAGTGTGTGTGTGATCAGTGTGTGTGTTGTATCAGTGTGTGTGATCAGTGTGTGTGTGATCAGTGTGTGTTGTATCAGTGTGTGTGTTGTATCAGTGTGTGTGTGATCAGTGTGTGTTGCAGCGCCTCGTTTCTTCAGCCGTCGACCTTCCAGGTTCGGCTCTTTGACCTTTGACCTTTGCTGACTCGACCGTCGGAGCTGCGGCCTTGAGGTTTCAGCTGGCTGTTGTTTTTCAAACAGGCACCCAGACAGGAAGTACGGCGGTGCTGACGGACGGAGACAGTTTTTTTTGGGGGGGGGTGTTGGTGTTGGAGGATCATAGCCGAGCTGAATCTGAGCTCCTGCGATCATGAATTTTACAAACTGGCACTGGGGGCCATGTTTGACTCCTACACCCTTCAACACGGTGCCATGATGAGAGAGGAAACGCGAACATGGATTCTTGATTCGGTGGCGGGCGAGGCGCCTGATGTAAGGCTGCGCAACCTCCGTAACGGGGACTCACATCTTGAAAGCGGTGACAGCCGGCGTGGCTGCTGTAATGTATATGCATATTCCTACAAAATTCCCTTTGACGTTCCCTCGCTTTGACTCGCTGTTGTCTTTATTATGTTTCCTGACCTGATTGAACCTCTGAGCGACTCTCAAGCAGAGCAAGAGAGAAAAACACACACACACACACACACACACACACACCCTCCTCACCTCACATCCTCCGTCTTTAAAGAAAAAAAAAAGGCTCGGAAGTGAAGTGGTGTCGAAGCGGGGGGGGGGGGGGGGGGGGGGGGGGGGGGGGGGGGGGGGGGGGGGGGGGGGGGGGGGGGGGGGGGGGGGGGG
>JAQMCX010000041.1:8336792-8348176 GCA_029814765.1 Acanthurus leucopareius | reverse complement strand
ACAAACCAGCCACACATATGTGTCTAATCATGGACTCAGACTGCACACACACACTCACACACACACACACACACACACACACACACACACACACACACGCACACACACAGCGATCACATGCTCTTATCAGTACATTTCTTGTTGTGATACGTAGCCCTCTCCTATTATCCGCGGCCTGAGGGGATTTGACCCGGTGAACTCATAAACCCGGGGGCTTTCCAGCACACTGGATGAACACGCCGTCTGCTCCGTGTGTGTGTGTGTGTGTGTGTGTGTGTGTGTGTCCTTTCTATTTGTGAATGAAAGGCGTGAGGTTTCCAATCTCATGGCATGCTTTGTGTGTGTGTGTGTGTATTAAAGGCGAGAAAGAAGGGGCTTATTTCCTCGTATTAACCCTTTCTGACCCCCCCTCCCCTCCTCCCTTCCCTCCAATCTCCTCATCTGTCTGTTATTTTTCTCTTTTTGATACTTTTCCTTCATTTTTTTTCTCTCATCCCTCGTTATTTGGACGCGGTCACTCCTCTATTTCCTCTCCTCCAACCTCCATCTCTTCTTCTCGCATCGCCACCATCTTTTCTTATCTCTATTTTCCTCTCCTCTCCGTGTTTTCTTTCTCCGTGAAAGTCGATGAGTTCATTCCTCTTTCCTCTCCTCTATCTGTCTCTCTTTCCTTCCCTCTGATTTCCAATCGTGGTTCATTAGGTTCAGTGGATTGGCTTTCTTCCTGCTGCACACGCCTCTGCCACCCAAGCTGATTGGCTTTCATTACGGACGAGGGGTGGTCTGCACACACACACACGCACACAGGCTCCCTCTTGTATCCCACTGAGGACCCACTTCAATACCCACCGCTATCTGTCTCCCCTCTCCGGCTTCTATCTTCATCTCTGGCCGTCCTCCATCTGCTTTTTTTTTGTGTTATCTCTGCTTCTATTCATCCCTTCCCTCTCCGGAGTGCTCAGGGCCGAAACAAGGTAGTTAGCAGAAGCTCTACGAATGTGATTGGATGTGTGTGTTCACGTCTAAAACACACACATGCAGGACTCCCCACATGTTTTTTTGCACTTAAATAGCCAACTTCCTCTGGAGAGTTTTCCAACGTGTCCGTCTTTACGGTCGCATGTATCCGAGCTTCGGCGGCACCGCGGGGCAGCTTAGCTTTTATTAAACGCCGCTTGACAGAAGAGAAAGTGAGCTTCTGTTATTGATTCTCGATGCCTCAGCAAACAGTCTATTGACTCGGAGCTTCCACTCGCACACAGAAATGGCCACATGTGTCGCAAACCCACGCCGGTATGAGCGATGGAGTCAGACGCACAGACACAACGGCACCGGATTTTCTCTCCGAAGTAATCTGGATTTGATTCCAGTCAAAATGTCCTAAAAGCATCAGAAAGAAGGTTTTCCACTCACTTTCTCTTCTCCTGCAGCTTTATGATAACTGTGACGGAGGTAAAACAAATATAAAAGCCCGTAATAAATCACCGCAGCACGTCTGACAGGAAGTCTCTGCAAAATAGATTTTTTTCAGTGAAGAAGCAATAAAAGAAACTAATGCGATTTTCTGTCTAAAAAGCCGTCGTCTGCTTTGGAAAATATTCTGCATGAACCGACTTTAAGATGCTCAAAGTGCCTCAAAACATCAGAGCTTTTAAAGGACGTGACGCCGGTGGAGTTAACTTTACATTTAAAGTTACGCTGCAAATAAATACGCTTTAAAAATAAGTACAAAAGGATGAATATAAGTGGTTATGTTTGTGCAAAAAAACTGGTAAAAAATCTGCAAATTTACAAAATGAAAATTCACTTTTCATGACTTTATGAACACAATGTGACGCCTGAAAACAATAAAAATGCTGCGTGTCAGGTGGTTGTGCCTTATAATAAGAGTTATGACATATTTTGACCAGAAATTGGTCAAACTGGTCAGATTTTGAGGTTTTGCAGTGGATCTGGTGACATGATCAGGTTGAGAAAAGAGGCTGAAGATGTTTGACTCTCTGAAACACAAGTGGAGCCCTCGAATGTTCGTAATCAGCTGCTTGAACTTGAGATGCGAAATCCAATCGAGTTTCGCCACTTCTGTCGGGTTTGACGACACCCGTAGTTACCGTGGTAACAGCAGACGCTCGTGGAACAGCTGATTTATCAGTGAATTAGTTCACTCGTGAGGGACAAACACAGAAAACATGGACGGTTCATGTTCATGACAGACAAACAAACATGGAGACTGAACCTCTGAAGAATGTGGACGTCTGTCTGTCAGAGGCCCAGAGGTCCAATCCAGATGTGGAGCAAAACTCACAACATCAGATCCAACAGTTCCACCTCACACACACACACACACACACACAGCCAGACTGACTCTCTGTCTAATTATCTCCCTGTCTGTCTCTCAGTCGCTCTGTCTGTCTGTCTGTCTGTCTGTCTGTCTCTCTTTCAACCTCTTCGCTCCCTTAAAGTCTCTTTCTTCCTCACTGAGTCTTTTACGATTCTTCTCTGCTTTTCTTTCGTCTTTTCTTCAAACTTTTTCGTGACTTTTGTCTTTCCTCTCCCTCTTTTCTTTGATTCCTGTTTTTCTTTGATGCTTTTCTGTTTTTCACACTCATTCATCCACTTTTTCTTCCTCTCTGTCTTTGTTTTTTCATCCATCCTGCTTTATCTCCAGATACGACCAGCTTCTAAATATTAAATATGTCCTGCAGCAAACAGATTCATATTAATATACTGACATTATGTAGTTACATTATGCAGTAATAACACACACATACTGTATATAAGAACCAAGATGGCTGACTGGAGGTTAAAAGAGGATTTCTTCATCTCTGTCCTGACTCTGTGGCAGGAGGAGACGAGTGTGACTTCTGGCCATGAAGCCTTTTATCTTCCCTTCTTTTTCATTATCTGGCATGGTCATGTGAGCTGGAACCGTTTCTTTTTTCACCCCAAAACTTTTAAAGTATTGTAATTTAATTACATCTGGCATGTGAGGACAGCAGATACATTTTTACTCCTCCGTTCTGGCGGCTAAAGTTGTTTCTTTGCTGGTTTTTATGCAGAAACTTCTTTTGATTTCACGTTTTTTCTCCCTGATTTTGCATCTTTTTCCTTCACTTTCCCGGACACACCCTATCACGCTGCACCCGTCACTCCCAGCTTCTGTTTATCACTCCCTCAGTTCACTCTCCGTGGCCTCCATACGCTCGCTTCCTCTCATTTTTTCTCCCCCCTCCCTCCCTCCATCACCCCGTCTGTCCGCCGGGAAAATTGACCTCATAAAAAATGAAAAAGGATTATTTAAGAGAAATAGCAGCATAATGAAAACCTATTATTGTATCCCATGGTGCACCGCCTGTGGTGGCCGCCGCTCGCCCACCGCAATCCTGTTTAGTCAGATTAGACGTCGGTGGGGGGGGCGGGGGGCCGGCGAGGAGTTTCTTCTTGTTTCCCTTCGCTCCCTTTATTATTTCTCGCATTGTCTCACCTCTATCTGTTGTCATTTTCGCTCACAATCACAACACCCCCCCCCCCTTTTCTTCTGGTTTTTCTTATATTTCTGCTTCTTTTTTCATTTCCTCTCCCAGTCTGTTTCATTTAGTCCGTCTCCTCCGTCTCCTCCTCTGTTTGATGCTCCTGCGGGGAGTCATTTGCAGCATGTGCCAGCACCAGTAGACACCATTATAACCATTTGCAAAGCTGCTCCGTGTTTCGCACAACAGTATGAGCTATTTACTGTGTGATTTAGTCTGTTTTTTCTCCCTGTGTGTGTGTGTGCTTGTGTGTTTTTAGTGGCTGATGAGAGCAACGTGGGTTCACTGGTCGGGCAGAGGGACGGTGAGTGTTTGATTTCACCAAAAAACACACATGCAAACACTTTTTTGTTTCCCTTCCTCTCTTCCTTGTTGTCTCGTGCGGTCGAGTCCACACAAATATAAATTAACTGCGCGAAGAGGCTCATTTCCTCTCTTATCTGTTCCCAAACATCTCTTTATTCCTCTTTTTCCTTTGCCTCCATCCTCCCTCGCTCTCTCTCGCTCTCTCTCTCTTCACTCCCTGGCTGACAAAGTTGAGTTGTGAAGCACTTAGTGTCTGAGCTCTCGCTGCTTTATGGCCGTGCAGGTCAGCAGGCCCACAGAGCTCAATCCCGGCCCAGCTGACAGCAGCCGCGTTGCATTACAATGGCTTCAGCCTCAGTTCTCTCCCCGCGCTCTGTTCCGCCTTGTTTTCTTTGAGGAAAGTCTGCTTAAAGATGTAATACGGAGTCGGTTTTTTACCGTTTCTCCTTCACTGAGTGACACTACACAGTGGTGGGTTCAGTCTACATCCAGTTCACTCTCAGAAACTCATGCACTTTACATTTCTGACTGCGGGAGCGAATGCTAATTCAAACCGAAGCCTCGTTAGACGAGTCAGACGGAAAAATTAACGTCTGAATAAAACTTCTAACATGGCACAAGTCTGAAGTCTGACACAGAAATTAAATTCACATCCTTTTTTTTACTAAATAAGAGCTCTGCGGTGGAGTTCTCACCACATTATCACCTGTTGTTCACAAAATAAATCAGTTTAATGAACCACAAACACGAAGGGATCTCACTCTGTTTATTGAGGAAACTCTTCTGATGTCGGATCAGTCAGGAACAATTATCACCCTCATGGTGCGACGATTAGAATCACATCAGCACTCTCTCTTTATATCTTCAACTGTCTTTAATGCAAACTACAAGGATGAATGAGTCAACATATATATGAGTGAGTCTATGCAGATTAAAGCAGAATGTTTTATTCGTGTGAGCCGACGGGATTTAAATGAGAATCTCGTCGTTCTGAGCTTGTGAGACGTTTTAAAAACCGGCAGCAGAATTTGCAATCTAATGATTCGAATAAGGAAATTGATGAGAACATTTATTAGGATATTTGGTGTGATGGGGGGAGGAGGGGAGGGTGAGGAAGCATCCTCCCCCCCCCCCACACATCCTCAGAATGATCAGTAATTAAGCCGCCTGTGAAAACGCTCCTCTGTCTCGATAGCATCACTGTTTTAATCACCGCTCTTCTTCCAGCGACACTTCATCTCGTGCACCAGGAAAAAAAAAAAAATATCCTGCATGAATTTTGGCTTTTTTTTTCTGTAAAAATCCGAACTGAATAAAGATGTAATTAATATTTTTGTAACCAGTTCATATCAGTGTCTAAATGAGAAAAAGCCAGAAGAGATTAAACAGTCAGATTAACCCAGAAATGTGCATTTAATATCTTAAAAAGGAGCTTTAAAGTGCATCTTCAGCCTGAAATCTGACCTAAGAAACAGAGAAGTCACATGGCGTCGTGGTCAAACTCATGACAGAGCAGAAACATAACAACAAAGAGAGCTTGTGATCGCATAAAGATGGTTAAAAATATCAGTTTTAGCTCATTTCCTCTTTTATTACACCTGATCTGTTCTGTGGGGAATGTCTTATTTGGCTCATGTGTCCTGAATGACATTATATTTACATTTTTTTTTAATATAATGGACTTTAGAAAAGCATGTGATGAATAAAATAAATATAATAAATGCAAAAAACACTAAAGATAAAGAAAGAAAACAGTATCTGCAGAGTTACTGGCTTCTACTTCATTCCAATGACTGACTGCTGATTTTTGGGGCAGCTGGTGCTGTTATTTGTGGCTGCAGGTGGAGGAAACAATGAATTTCCACTGAGTCGGGTGTAGCTGCTGCAACACCGGCTGGAATACTGTATGTAGTTGTTGTGGGCATCTCCGGTCTGAATTTAAATCGGAGTGTTGCTGACAGAGAGCGAGCGCGCTCAGTTGACCTTCTCTTGCTCGGCTGCAGCACCAGGGATTTTAATTGTGAAGCTCAGCAGTGTTGATGCGTCTGCAGCGCCCCCTGTGTTTGAACACAACAAAACGGCTCGAATGAGAGCAGAATTAAGTCGGGCGGTTTTTAGTTTAGACGTTGGGAGACGCGGCCTTGCTTTCTTTTTCGTTCTTTTTCTCACACACACTCTCACACACTCTCACACACACACTCACGTACGCTGATCTCTTAAATCCACCTGCACCACCCGAGCCTGCTGCTGCTGGAATACAAATGGGCCGAGCACCGCTGCTGACCTCAAATCCCCCACACTCAGCATTCCCACAAGTGGCTTCCTCCTCTCTCTCCTCCCCCCTCCTCCATGATTTCCCTGAAATTTCTACCCATAACCCCTCATGGCCCCGTGATAAATAAAGTGATCCATTCCTCCGTCGCAGCGTTTCTTCTCCTCTTGTTTTATATTTCATCTCCCCTCCCGCTGACGTCTCGGCTAATGCGTATTGACGGCGCTTTTGCGTGTTTTTTTTTTCAGTTTTTTTTTGCTGACGCAGTGCATTCGCCGAGCTTCCTGCGCTATCAACCCCTCCCACCTCCTTCTTAAATGGCCTCAGTGTTTCTTTATGGGCTTTGACATATTTCATTAGGCGGATGGTCTTAAGAGGCCCGGCCCGGCTTCTTTAATCTGCCTAAAACCCTTTTTTCTCTCTGGCTGGAGCCGCTGCGAGGAGCGTTTCACTCCTCCAGCTCTCACTCTCCGTCCTCTCACTCGCTCCATCTTTCTCTCTGTCACTTGCTCACGTTGTCCTCCTCTTCCTCCCTCTCTCTCTCTCTCTCTCTCTTTGGAGTTTCCATCTTCAATAGAGCTTTTACTTTTTTTTTCTATTCTCCACTTTCATCTTCGCTTCCCCTCTCGTTTCTTTCCCCACTTCTTCCAAATCGCTTCTCTCTTGATTATTCTCTGTCTCCTGCTCTTTGTCGCCAGGCTCATCCCCATTTTTAGTATCCTCTCAATCCTAAACCTTTATCTCTCTTTCTTCTTTTCTCTCTTCCTCCTCCTCCTCTTCTACATCCGATTCTCTCTTTATGATCACTTCTATTCTCTTTCTCTCACCAGGCTTATCCTTTTCTGTATTCACTCTCTCTCTGTTATCTTCAGTCCTCTCTCTCTCTCTCTCTCTCTCTCTCTCTCTCTCTCTCTCTCTCTCTCTCTCTCTCTCTCTCTCTCCCTTCATCTCACTATTTCTTTCTTCCTCTCTCCATCCTCTGCAGCTGTATTTCATAAGCTGTGTTCCAGCCTTATGTGATTATGGTGAACATGCTCCCTTCTCAGAGCTTCCTCCACTGAGTCAGACCCAGTCCAGCAGTTGTGTGTGTGTGTGTGTGCGCATGTGTGTGTGTATGTGTGTGTGTGTTCATGTGTGTGTGTGTGAGTTTGAACACCCTGCAGACAGCCAGAGTAATGGACAGATATCCCTTCATTCATCCCTCCATTCCTCTCCCTTGGCAGCAGGCTGCCCTCTTACAACACACCTGGGAGCTCATCCAACTCATACACACACACACACACACACACACACACCTTATCCACACACAGAAGCTCTAGAGCTCTTCATCTCACCCTCTTGCACATCCACTTGCATTAGCTGGTGTTTCTGTCTTCTTTCGCTGCAGGTTCTGTTGGTTTCTGTAGGATTTTTGTCTCTTCAGTGTGTGTGTGTGTGTGTGTGTCTTTTCCGTCTGTGTGTTTTCTGATGATTGTTTG
Organism: Acanthurus leucopareius; assembly: GCA_029814765.1. NCBI lineage: Eukaryota > Metazoa > Chordata > Actinopteri > Acanthuriformes > Acanthuridae > Acanthurus > Acanthurus leucopareius. The sequence goes on along the minus strand of JAQMCX010000041.1, from coordinate 8,340,590 downwards.
AGGACATTGTGGACTCATCCATTGTTCTCAGGATGTAAAGTGTGTGTTAGCCCACAGCTAACCCTGCAGCACAGCCACCGGTGCCGTCGCTCCGTGCGCCCATTAGTCCCCGCTGTTTCTTCTCTCCACAATAGGACTTTAAATCCGGACGGCGTCTTTCCAGCTCGAAGCCTCTGCTTTGTTTTCACACTCTTTGTTTGGGTGCAACGTAACTCTGCATCTCACCCTCATTCACTCCTTACCTCGCTCTTTCCCTCTCTCCGTTCTTTGCATCCAACATGGTGTTGGTTTGAGATGAAAGTCACCATGTTGCACCGATTTAAAGGGACTTAATCTATATGAGCTGTGTATGTTTTTCATGTATTTCCATCCTTATCGGAGCCAATTCTGCTTAAAAAAGGGGATTTTTTAAATTCTAAGTGAAGAATTAAAGCCATTTTAAAACCAGATCACACTTTAAAACATCTATATTAACATGAAAAGCTCCTGTGCAGCTTCTCACAGAGAAAAACAACCAATTCTGCATCGAAGATGAAGTTTTTCATGATTTTCAAATCATATTTAATCCAGCTGCACTGATCGAGGTCCACTCTTACTGCTGCTGGTCTCAGATCTGCAGGGCGATCCGTGTAATAGCTGCTTGGACAGCGAGTGGATTGACTTATCAGCTCTGATCACATCCTGTGTCATAATGGAGATGCTGGTGGAGAGGTGACAGGCAATTAGCACACACTCAAGCACACACTTGTGTCTGCAACTCACTCGTTTAAATGACATCAAGGCTTGAAGTTATGCATAATTAAGAACGCGGCAACTTGAGTGACAACTAGCTGCTGGTTGTCACTCCGGCTAATCTGAGTTTTTAACCTCTGAACTGTTTTGTGCAGCTGGAGCAGAAAATTTCATGCAGATACTGAACGAATGATCCGACCTGCTGGGCGTTAAATGATTCTGCCCGAGTTTGGATGAGATGGTGATGACTTGTGGGTGATGTCATCGAGACTGCGCCCACGTTTTAACACAGTCGACAAAGATTCACAGGGAATCACATGGTCAACATGTGATTTAGGGCTCCTGCTGCTGTTGTGCTCTAGTTTTGGTTTGTGCAGGTCAAATGCATTTCGGATCTAATCTAATTATCTCGGAGGAAATTGGGGCTGAGTCTGATTTCCTTTCCTCAGGAGGGCCTCAGCAGTCTGAGACTAATGTGCAAAATGCTTTATGGCATCTACGCGCTCTCCACCCTTCGCACATCACGCAGGTTGTAAAACACAGAGAGCCGCAGACAGTTCGTGTGACGTATCTCTTACTATCAGGACAAAAGTGACCGTCTCCACATTAATATCATGCATTCTGACCTCGGGGCTGCAGCAGATGGTGTATTAGTCAATAAAGGTCTTTACAAGCACAGGTATGCGTGTATGTGTGTGTGTATGAATTTATGCACTTTGCAGTTCTCCTTCAACGCGCAGCCACTTTCATCCGCCACACATTTACAAATGGCACATGCCCCGCTCGGCGCAGCTCGCTCCAGCCCTCATCCATACGCTGCCAACCCCCTGCGCCGCTGTAATCCAGTAGAGGTAAGCAGTAATTATGAAATGGCCTTTTAAGTCCCTTCCAGTTATTAAAGCCATTCATCTAGTCGGAGGCTAAATACATACGGCCCATATGTCCCCATTCTCTCATACATCTAAACAGCTAAACCCAATTACCGCTGGAGCAGCGCCTCCATCCAGCTCCGTCCGCCTGCCTCTGATATAGCTGAGTGCTTTCAAATAGTGATGGAGAGATGCTTAATGACCGGACAGGTCTTTAATTGAAGTGGAGATTTGATTGGCCGTAACATGGATTGGATTTGCTTCTACTGACTAAACAGTCGTCTGAAGTGACGCTGTTTGAAGTTCGTCGCATGAAGAGCAAATGGTGGAATATGAAGATGGAATTAATGTCGTGTTGAGTCACTTTTTAAACGATGAAGCCTCCAAAAGTTTATATTTTTCTTTACGCCAACAAATCTTATAAAATCTGTAGAATAAACGAGCTGATCCTAACAAGTAGAGCCTGGTATCTCATCCCTCTGTGCTGCAGAGCAAATGTTTCCAGACGTTTTCAACTAGAGATAAAAGAGATATTTGGTGTTTCCCCCCCCAGGACCCAAACTGTTACAGCTGGTATTGATTCCTAAACCATCACTCAGTGCTGAATGATCATGCTGCTTGTTTCGTTCCACAGTAGTGACAAGCTGCAGAGACGTTAACAAAATGTTTAAATTTCAGTCGCAGCTTTTCAGGATGATGTCGTCATTCGTGGTCGACGGCGCCGAGCGACGCGAGCGAGCGAGTGAGCGAGCGAGCAGCAGAGTCGTGGTCACCGACCGACAAAAAACAAACAAGTCATAAACATTTCGCTTTGTTGAAACCAACTTTTCAAAACTTTTCCTTCTGGTTTTGTTTTGAAATCATGCAACTGATTAAATATGAGTGAATCACACAGCTTTACCACACACACACACACACACACACACACACACACACACACACACGCACACACACACAGCAGCGTCTAAATCAAACAGAGCAGCTCTGCAAAAACACTCCACCACTTAACTCAGTTCATCTAATTTATTCACATGTTATTGTTGCATGGTTGCGATGGTTGTGATGGTTGTGCCTTTAACTCTGCCAACTGGTGACTCACTGTAAAGGGTCCGAAACACACTCACACAAGTGTGGGAAACGCTGCTCGAGCTGCATGTTTGTTACTCGAGAACTATTAATCACACCTCAGTGAGTCACACTGACATGTTCTTTCATTATCACCAACACACACTGCGGGCTGTTCAGACTCAAATCCAACATACGCCGTCTCAGTAATGAGTAATGATCGCTAAAAACTACAGTGCCCCGCTGATTTAGGATAAATACTCAGACCTCTTAAAAATGAAACCACACATTAAGATTTACAGCTTCAGTAGGAACAAATGGGCTTTGGGCAGAGAGCCACATCCACAGAGGAGAAGTGGCCAAGTTTGAGGGGACGGAGTTGCACATTTTTTGATTTTTTTGTCAGGAAATGACACCGAATAGCACTCCTGATTTGACTTATAAAACCACAAACATGCCGTTAAAGATCTGCTCCAGTAAAAGCTTTAATGGAATAAATTCAGTGCAGGGAAGATCGGCGTCAGGAGAGACCTCTGTGAGCTCTGTTCATTTCTTTGTGTAGTTTAAAGAACTTCAATCCATTCATGAACATTTATTGAGATGAGATTTCGCTTGTGTTTTATAATTCAAGGCCCCCATTGAATCGGCTGACCTTTATTGAAAAAGGCGTAACGGAGAAACGGGCCCTTCTTTCCCCCTGTAACCGTGTGTTTTAATGCTTCTGTTGGATTAAATTCAATAACCTTTATTGAGAAGGGTGACGCTGAGCGCAGGTTTGTTTTTTTTTACAGGTGTGTGGTGTGTGTGTGTCGTGTGTTTTTACAGCAGAGTTCAGGTCAGGGCCCGTTTTTTATTGCTTTCCAGAAAAATGGCTGCGGGCTTTATTGGCCCCCGTCTTGAGATTGGATGCCTGATGGAAAGCGTGTGTGTCGATCTGTGTCTTACTTGTGTGTTTCTATAAGCATATCCGTGGGCACAGTAGTGATTCTCACGTGTGTGTGCATCCTCCTGGTCATGTGCATGTGTGTGTGTGTGTGTGTGTGTGTGTGTGTGTGTGTGTGTGTGTGTGCCACAAGCAACAAGACCCTTTTTTTTGTGTTTTATTAAGTGTCTCCTAGGCAACACACTCTCA
>JAQMCX010000041.1:8310468-8336692 GCA_029814765.1 Acanthurus leucopareius | reverse complement strand
CTCACTGTCACCCCTTCTCTCTCTCACACACACACACACACACACACTTCTCTGTAGCACTATTGCCACCCCCAGCGGTTTTGATGGAGGGGGGGCACTTTCTTGTAACCGTGGCAACCTTTCAACCAGTCTGCTTCAAAGCTGCTGGCTGTGGAGCACATTGTAGTCCAGTTTATAGGTGAGTGTTAAGACCCTGCTGAGACACTGTTGGGGGGGGTTATATTGGGATTCGTGTGTGTGTGTGTGTGTGTTTGCATGATGTGACTGCATCTGCAACCTCACGTTCAATAAAAGTGAGACAATATTCTGTTTAATAGTTTGGTTTTAACCTCCCAGTTGATTGGATGGGAAATTGGTGGCAGAGTTTAGCTGCGTGTGTGTGTGTGTGTGTTTTCCTGCATAAGTCTAAGTGGTGTATTACATTTGTACACACACAGTTTGTATGGCTAAGCCTGTAATTTTTTAGTTCATTTATTCTTGTGTTCATTGGGTGAAATAATTAGTTTCGAGTGCAAACAACTTTTATTTAGAATCGCCAGTTTAAGCCAAACGTGGAAAAACACACACACACACACACACTCATTATCTTTTCACTATTCACTGCAAAAAATCATTGATAACATTGTGACCCAGTGACATAAAATGTAGAAAATGAGTTGTATCGCTGCGCCTCAGTCACAGGTTGCAGGTGCGTCTCACACACACACACACACACACACAGTTTGATGCAAGGCAGCAGGATGGATGAGCGCTGTTCGTCTCTGCAGCGACTGTCAGACCTCAAGGCTTCGTTCCAGGCTAAGACTTCCCTGCTGTCTGCTCGCTGCAGACACGACAGCAGTCAGACTCCACTGAAGTCACATTGTACTGACAGCATTACATGGAGATGTAGGTGTGTGAGGCAGGCGTGCAGGTGGATGTTAGCCTGTGCATGGTGCTGTGCATTCAGGCATTAGCAGCATTTAATGTGCAGGAAGTCACAAATCGTTCAATCGCTGAAAAGTTGCATCTTTGTAGTGATTACTTTGTTATGATCTGAATCAAAGATGATAAGTTTGATGGTTGTATCATTGCATCTCACTGAATGACAGTATGTAGATTTTTTCCAGTATGTTATGGTCATTAGTTTTCAAAATGTCTTCATTTCTTAGACTCAGATTTTTCTTTACTGTCCAATTTGGTTGGAAAATGACACTTAATAGCATGAAAGCCAGCAGCTTGATGCCCTAATCAAACATATTGACCCTTTAGACGTGATACCTGATGCCATTCATTGTTATTTTCACCTCGAAAAGCATGCAAGTGCAGCTCAGTGCAGCTCAGCAGGCCGTCAGCGGTGCAGCAGTGCAGCAGTGGGGATGTTTAAAAAGGTTTCACTTGTTTCCAGCGTTCTTGATTGACAACCAGTGGTGCTTGTTTTAATTCCCTTACAAACAAGAATCACAGATTTGTTTTCTTCTCCGTTAAACTACATAAAAGAACTGCAAGAAAATTGGAGGAAAGAATATAAAAAAAAAGAAAGCTTAACAAGCTGCAGGGTCTTGAAGAAGAAAAACGATGCATGGAACCACACTGTTAAACAAAAACACTACTCTGCCTCTTGCTATGTGCCATGTGAGAAAATAACTGTGGAGCTGAGCATGTAAATTAAAAGAGGCAAATTACGAAGCGCCAGCTGTGGTTTCTGTGGAAAAGAAGCCGGTCGGAGTCGCTAATCTGAGCTGAGTGGAAATGGAGAACACTTTATTGTTGCAATTGGGAACAAAAACACCCGGCGAACGCGTCTGAACACTTAAAATCCTCCCAATTCACGTCCGTCCGCACATGAAGCGCTCCAACTTCAATCACCCGACGTCGTCTTTGCAGGAAATATCACCTCCGAAACCTTGACACACGAAATAACTTCTCAAACTTTGCTTCTCGCTTGTAGAGACGAGATGAAAAGCGGCGACACAGAAAGAGAAGACGTGACATCATTGCTTCATCTTGGATGGAGGCGTTTTACAGCTGTGAAGGGCATTCGCCACCGTCCTGGCCTGTTCCACTGTTAGGCTGTTTGTCAAATGTGTGCACCAGCTTGAATCGGGTGGCAATCAGGCAGACATGATGCGAACGGATCCGCGAGAGCATCTGCTGGCACAGCGGGCAGCGATATGTGATAAACGCTGATTTCACCCTCCATTGGATCGAGCTGGCGATGATAGCCACCTCTCCCCCGCTCATCCATCCTATTAAACCCTCATTATTCATTTACCTCCAGCCTCAGCTGCCTGACATGCATGGAATGAGTGCACTCACAGCTTCATACACACAAACACACACACACAACCTCACACACTCGCACACAAGCTAGCAAAAAAAGTGGATTGTTGCTCATATTTCTTCTCCTATTTCATCTAAGGCGGTCAAGGACACACACCGCTATCTCACACAGGCAGTATCATGACTTTAATTTTTTCTCTTGGACCAAAATTCTCCGATTTTTGTTGCACACACACTCACACACACACACATGCCCACGCACTCAAACACACACAGTTTCTCTGTGTATAGTACAGCAGTGCGCTGGCAAGGAGCTTAATTCTATCAGGCTGCGAGCTGGACAGCCGTAATTACATTTGTGACACAAATCCTGCCTCTCAAATTGAGCGTTTTATTCCTGAGCGCTCCCCCCTCTCTATTTATAACCCCTTATTCCCCATAAATCCCACTTCCCCACAGAAAGTCAATTTAGGACTTAAAAGGCAGCAACGCTCCGCTTACTTCTCCCCCCCCCCCGCACACCCATCCCACCCTCCCCGACTCCTTCGACTCTATCGCGGCTTCAGTTTCACTTCCACTTCTCCCCGCTCTACTTCGACGCTTTGAAGCTTCTGAAATGACAAAAAAAAAAAAAAGGAAAAAGTGTCTTAAGCAGTGAGTGCCATGATGGGAGAAAGTCATCCCTACAGGAAAGTTTCAGGAAAAGGGGGGAAAAAAAAAAAGAGAAAACACTTGCAACCTGTTTGTAACTTGTTTGAAGAGGCGTGTCACTGTTTCAGGGGGGGTTTTCTGTGGAGACTCGTTTCTATTCTGGGATGAAAAGATCCCTCTGTTTCCTCTCTTTCGGTGACCCGTCCTTCAATTTTTTACGCTGTGTCGCTCAGAATCCACACTGGCATGACTTCCATTCTCTTCTCTCCCTTGTCTCCCTTTTTTTCCGGTTATTCTTACAGCTCTACTTTTCCTCGATTCTTCCCTTTCCTGGCTCCTCCTCCTCCTCCTCCTCCTCCTCTTCCCCCTGCTGAATCAGCTGTGGCCTTCATCGCTCTCCTGCTCCTCCGTCTCCCCTTTGTTCCCCTCCGGAGTCGGAGGCCGTACCTGAGTGCAGTATGATGGCAGTTCATTTATTCCTCCTCTCTCTTGCTTATGCATGAGCCTGTCACTTCGCTCCTCACCTCTCGCTCCACCACTTCACCTCATTCATCGCTGCTTTTCCTCTCCTTTATGTCGCCCCTATAAGACTCTGACTTCACCCTCTCTCCTCTGCCTTCCTGTCCCTCTCTCTCACTCTCTTCCTGTCTCTCTCTGCACATCATCTTCAAAGCTTCCTTCTCAAAAAAACTCACATCCATGAAGGAGGAAGAGTGTGAGCTGATGCTGATTGCTCAGGTTTTAATCAGCTGATACAATCAGACTCAAACAATGCAAAGTTTGAAAGAGCTGATGTCTCAGGCTTCCAAAACGTCAGGACTTTTGGTACAAAATATGTTCAATAAATCCTTTACAATAGAGGTTTTATTATTATAATCTACTTATGTAAATGTTTTTTATAAATTTAGATATGTATCCTGACTTTTATAAGATTTATCTGCATCCTTAAACAGTTTCTTTATCTTTACTCCTTCTTCTTCGTGCTTCAGTGGACATAATTTGACCTCCTGCCTGCAAATTAAGTTATTCTGTAACAGTTGTTATTTGTAGTTTCTGAAATTTTATTTGCAGAATTCAATGCTGCTTTTCTCCTCAATATTTATTGAGTTCACGGCATGAAAAACTGTAACAAGATAAATGAATTACACTTAATTCAGCTGGCAGGACGATCAAAGACCAAACGAAACACAAAGCATAAAAATATGGACTGAAAACTGCAAAAAGAGGCTTTAACATGAAGCTCAGTCACATCATTTAATAGGAAAAACTGCACAAATACAAAAATCAACCACTGGAATCATTTTCCAGATGTGAACAATTAGTTTGTGTGCAGAGTATCCAAGTATCCAAGCTGCTACTCATTACTTACACAAGTAGTTCTAACATTACATGTACTTCTGTATTACTTTCCAATAATATTTTGTGTAAAACTCTAAAGAAACATCTGTAAATAGTAATAAAAGTTGACCTTGAAGGATTTTTTTTGCCTCTATTCAGATGTTTTCTCTGAGAATCTGACCAACTTACAAGTAAAAAATGTTTATGTGAAAAGCCAAATCACTCTTTGTGATATTTAAAAGTTGTATTTTCTCTTTATAAGTAACTTTTTTAGTTAAAAAACATAGAAAAACAAAATTAAACCTCATTCTCTTTTCATGAGGGAGGCACAAACTTCAAAACCACTGACATTTTCCAGTTTCAACATGGAAACAGTATGTTTAGAAATATGTTTCTGACCCATAAGCTGTTAGTTGGATGAAGGTGGATTTCCATTTAATTACAATCAACTGCTGAGCAAAAAAGGTCAGAAAAGCAGAGGCAGCTAATTTCAGAACAGTAAGTCACGTCGGATGAGTCTGAAAATATTGTAATGAGAGCGATCGGCTCGATCGGAGGCTCATAAATATGTAAAGAGTGTTTTGAAAATATCTCTTCAATATATTTTCAAGTGATGGGAGTCACTGAAACACGGGTGGGAGATTTCTCCGAGGCTGATTAGTCGAGTCAGGCCACATTTATTTATATAGACCAACATCACAAACACACATCGAGGGGCTTTACAGTCGGCACAACACACAGCACCCCCGCCCTCATGGTGCAGCTGAGATAAATACTGCCGTTCATTTAGGAAAACCAAGGTTTTGTTTAATGAATCAAGAACAAATGGACAAAGAATGGACTCATTTCACTGCTTTTACCTTCTGAAGATCTTTTATCAACTGAGGAAACATTAAGACTCAAAAAGTTCAATGCAAAAGTGCTTTAAACAAGGAAACACGACTGTAGGAGAGAAGTTTCAGTTTATGGTTTGTAAGTAGTTGGACAAGTTTTGCTAAAGTTAAATCATCTAAACAGCCAAAGTCACTTTAACACTTAAAATCTCTTAAAATATCTGTAGCTGCAAAATTCCCTCTTTCTCCATCAACCATCTTTATTTCTTCTTCTCTTCTCTCTCATCCGCTGTGTAACATCCATCCTCCTCGTAGCTCGAAGGCTCTTTAATCCGTCTCTTGTCCCTTTCTTCTCTCAGAGCCGTCGTCCGGTGGGTCCCTGGGTCCGACCCTGGGTCTGTGGAAGTCCAGCTCCCTGGAGAGCCTCCAGACGGCCATGTCTGAGGCCAAGCAGAGCCGCATCCAAGCCCAGGTCCCCTTCCACCGCCCGCGGCCGCACGTGGTCCGAGGGCGAGGGTGCAACCAGAGCTTCCGCATCGCCATCGACAAGTCGTACGAAGGGCCCTCTGAAGACGGTAAAACTTCTCACTCACGTTTGAAAAAAAACAGAAAAAAGTGGGTTCAGATAGTTTCAGAGCCGCCGCTGCCAAGACGAGACACAACAAAGCCATTCGTTTTAAAGAATGTTCCCTTTTAATGTACAGCTGTCACTGCTGCCGTAATGTAAGATCCTTTTCTAGACTTTGTATCCATTTTAAATGAGACGCCACGCTGCCAACGCACATCCCTTAGGCTTTAAAACACACTGGCACCCGAGAGGAGCCCGAGGCCTGCCAAGGGACAACGCTTAGCCTAAGTACCTTAATGAAAAGCTGCGTGATTTTATCCACTCAGCAACTTTAGAAGAGCAACTTTATAACTTGCAGCAGCTCGTGAACCCTGAGACGTGCTGGATGTCGAGTGTGTGAAGTGATCCTCCATGTGAGTTTGCTGCAGATGTTTAGAGTGTGAAAAATGACCCGTTTAATACTTGATCAGATAAGAAATCAGACTTCTTATTAGTGCAAGTTAAATTTGAGTTATGATCCTTTAAATCAAACATAAAACCAAATATGAACATAATCTTAGCAGCTGTTCGACCTGCTGTGTTTTCGCCTTTATCGGCCTTTTGTAGGAGGCAATCTAACAAAGGTAGATGGTTTTGACTTCTTATGTAACTATTTTAAAGACTTTAACCAGGAGAAAAGCTGCCTCATCAAAGATAAACTAGCTTACTGAGCAGATGTCTGAGCAGCACAGTGAAGCAGCCGTGCTCCCTGAATGAAATGATCATTGCAACACATGCAGCTTCATTCATCTGCGTCTCTGCATCTCCTCCGTCTCCGTCCTCTCACACCTCCATGCAGACGACGACCTGTCCGAGCAGAGCTCCGGTCCCGAGACGCCCGTCAGCCGGGACACCGAGGATGGAAAGAAGAAGAAGAAAACCAAAGGAAAGAAGAAAGAGAAGAAGAACAAAGGGAAGAAGAAAGGAGATGATTCTGGTGACGAGCTGGAGAAGAAGCCCAAAAAGAAAGGATTCGGCCTTTTGAGGTAAGAAACCTGAAAGTGCTTAAACACTTAAACTTGTGTGTCTCTTTGCGATTGGCTGGTTGATGATAAACAAGTAACTAAATACTCTAAACTGAAAAGATCAGCTGCTTATCAAGAAACATGAGTTAAAACCCAAAGATCATTTCGTTAACTCGACAAAACTGATCATTTTTAATCGTTTTTGTGCTCAAACTGAACTGATTTGCAGAGAATTGATACCATAATGTATTTTTGGTTTTGCACAAATTGTTCAGGTTCAGATTTTGTAGCAGCGACTGAAACAAAATGGCGGACGCATCCCTCCTGTGAACAGCAGATTATATTGTGGTTTTTTTTAGGGCAGAAATCGATGGAAAACAGCAGCCCTCTGTCCTACTTTCCCCTGGTTAGGTTTCAACAAATTACCCAGTGAGCACAGCAGGATTATGGGATATAGGATTATTGGATATGAACACAACCTTCGCAGTAATGGAGGGTTTCCATTATCTCTCAATCCAAGTAAAGTCTCACCGACACAGTTCCAACCAAAACCGCTCGTCACCCCTTTATCAACGTGTCCCCATCGTGATTGTGGTGGTCCAATCCTCCATCAGCAATCCTTATCTGCTGGCGGTGACACGGTGTGGTCAGTGTATCACTGCACTTCCAACACTTGAGATTCAATTAGGCTGTGGGGAGAGATAGCGCAGGCCGAGCGTCGGCCCACAGATGGCAGATAAGAATCCAATCGGCCACAGTGTCAAGGGCAGTAATGGAAGAGATGTTCACATGGTTGGGCTCGGAGGCAGGGAGGAGAAGGGCAAGATGAAGGACACACACACACACCGAAGCTGAGGTACATACAGGAAACATGTGTAAAGTGTAAACTGACTTCAAATCCACTCACATGGCGATTGATTTTCACAATGAATAAAGTCGTCTTTGTCCCGCAGCATCTTAAACGGATCCGTTCGCTGCCCACATCGAGCCTCCGCTGCTTCTCTTTGGCAAAAATAGGCAGATATGTTGAAAATAGCTGTGTGACAGATTGAGTTTATATGATCAGGAAGGAAACGTCTGCATCTGCACTCCACAAGCACACAGTTTCTCTCATGTCTCTGTTTATATTGTGTATTGAAACAAGGATTTTTTGCTTCTGTTCTCTTTTCTTTTTTAAACTCTTTCCATCTTTCCCTCTATAAGTCTCGTCGCAAAAGAGTTTCTTATTTGTCTCATGTTGTCAGTCAGTGCGTGAGGCTTTGCATTGCTGGGTCATTTTACACTTAAATAACAAACTATAAAATAACTCTGAATAACAGCACAGTTGGACACAATAACAGCACAGTTGGACACAATGGTTCGTCTGGAAATAACCAGCTGTAATGGAAACACAGGAGAGATGCTCCACAATGCCTTTATGATTTTGATGCACACTTGTTATTTGTTTGACTGTGTGTAAATTTATAGTTTTCACATCACAGATGATCATAACAGAAGCCATTAAGACTCCACACACACACACACACTGGAAGGAGCTTAATACAAACTCTGGCAAATCAGAGGGAACTTGGAGAACTTTGATGCAAACACGTCACTTTTCTTTGCTTCTATTTGACTTAAAATAAAATGCTGGCACACCTCCGCATGTATCCACACACACACACAGACATCACACCTTCTCCGCTTTCTCATCGCAAACCTCAGCCTTTTGAATTGGCAACAATAGCCGGAGACGCTCCCAACCAGCCCACTGCTCATCCAAACACAGACGCTGAGTGCTTTTCAAACCCAACAATGGGAGCGAGCCTCGTAAAAGCCTTCCAGATCGTTGCGCCACACACTCGCCTTTCTCTCTCTGGCCTTTATCTGGCCGTCTTGATCGTTATTGAACTTGAAATATGACTTAATTAGCCGGAGTATTGCACGGCTCAATCTAATTGCCGCTCTCAAATGTTATTTTACTCCAATGGCAGCATTAGGAAAAAGGGCAAATTATAAACATATGACCTCAATTCACCTCTGCAATGAAAGTGTGCGCAACCAGCAGCTAGCACAACAAACATTGGAAGTGGGCCCTGTCCTTTCAGCAGCCATAAATATTTAGTTAAACCGGGCCAGTATTTGAAGAACAAGTTGTTTTTGGCAGCAAGGCGTTGCAGGCAGCTGGGTATAAGTTGACCTTTTTGAAGATCACATATTTGTTGTGGGAATATTTGTTTTTTTGCTTAATCCATTTGTGATCCTTTTTATATGAGGAGAGTCATTTTTCCGAACTCTTTCCGGTCAGAACGTCGTGTTTCAACTCAACACGACTGATTTTCATCAGAGTTTTGTTTCATTGTTTGCTTCAGTTGATGGATGATGTCATAGGGAAGATGTGTGTGTATGAAAGGTCAAAGGTTATGATGCACATACTTGCATCACTTCCTGCTGTTATTACAAATCTCTTTGGCTGATCAGGGTGGAATTTGTGGTTGAAATTTTGGAAATATTTTCAAATGTGACCTGAAAATAGAGCTGAAGGATCAAAATCATCAATATAATAATCTATTATTACATTATTATTATTACATTTAGTGGAATTGTATTATGAGAATATAATCATAAAGTTTTATTGTTTTTAAATTAAGTTAGAATCAAAAGCAAACTGTAGTTAAGAACTATTTAAGGATTTTTTTCAGACAGTTAAATAAAGTTTGTTCTGGTTTAATGTTCGTTGGATAATAGTGACACATTTCATTGCATTGATTTTAAATAGAAAGTAAATTGTATAATTCCAGATGTGATTTTGAATTTATTTGCCTCATGGTAAACAACTGTGGCAAATGCTATTTTTAATATCATACCTTAAACAAAAGTGCTTAAAGTGATCAAAAAAGTCGCTAAAATGTGATTAAAATGTGCAAATCTGTACACATGTGCAGTTAAACAACAACTATTCAAACTTCACATGATGATAAAAATGATGCAGCAGGACTGAAAGCGCCACAGCTGCTGCCAGCGTGACCTTGCAAACGCTGCGTTATGAGCAGTGTTGTCAGTTTTTGGTGTATTTTTTGATGTGGATGATCAGTTAAATGTGTTGCTTCAGCTCCTCAGAGGCGGCTTCCCCTCTTTTCCATCAGCAGGCTCTCAAAGCCTCGTTCGCATCTCGTCGCCCTGATTGCTAAATAAGCCGAGACGAAAGTCGGCGCCCTTCAGACCTTCCTCGGCAGAGGTTGCCTGCCTGTCTTGTCTGTATTCAGCGTACGGAGGTGAAATCTTCGCCTGAAACGTCGCCTCGGGGTCCGCGACACCGACAGACCGCAGAAAGACGAACGCTGAGGCTCAGATCGCTCTGCTGTCTGCCGCTCTCAGTGCAGCTGCCACATCTGCATGCTGCTGCAGAACAAAGAGGAGAACCTGGTCAAAGGTCTCACATGTCTCCATCAAACACGGATATTTACATCACACCTCCTCCTTTTAACACATCCTCCGCCAACAATATTATTTAACTCAGAAAGTAAATGTTCTGTACCGCAGAGCAATATTTTTGCAAGTTTCTCATCCTCTGGAAGTTTTTCTTGGCTTTAGTTTCAGTTTGTGCAGCTTAAGCTCGAGCTCGCGCTCACACACACTTCTTGTTTTTGTGTGAGAATCAGACGCATCACGGTCTGATCCGACGCGACTTAAACAGGAGGAGTTTGAGGGATATAGCTTGTGACTAACGTCCTCTGATTGTGTCATCGAGCGAGTGTCGCTCCCAGGTGACACCCGGCGAAGCCTTGTGAGTGTGTGTGTGTGTGTGTTTACCCAGTTTATCCCCGCAGATGCAGACGCAGTGTGTCTCTGTTTGCTCGAGTGTGTGTCACCGATCAACGGGGTTCGTCATCGCTCAACTGCCCCACAAGCCCCTGCTGGGCCCTGACACGTCCCGTCTGTCCCCCCATCCTGTCAGTCAGTCAGTCAGTCAGTCAGGATCAACGTCCAACCCCCCCCCACAAACACACACACACCCGCTGTGACAGAGCACCAACACTCCCCCGACCAATTTAAAGGAACATGAAAGCCGGGGTTTTGATCCGCTGTTTACAAATCCACATACAACATGATATATCACCCCCCCCACACCCCTCCAACTCCTCTGTTTGCGGCGCCGAAAGAAATCCGACAGGGAAGCAAGCCAATTAGCTCCGTCCGTTCCGCTCTCGTCCTATCGCGGAGCGGCAGGATGTGCGGGGTTGAAAGGTAGTCACTGGTGGGCCGCTGCTCCACACAACCAAAGCCTTGTTGTCAGAACCGGAGCGGCCGGCGCCGAGATGATTCCAGATGGATTACCGCTGCCATTGTGCTCCCTGCCTCCTCATCCTTCTCCGTGATCCTTTGCTCTATTCCTCTTTTGGGTTTATTATGAGCCCCCCCCCTCAGGCTGTCCTAAAATAAGTATTTATTTCCCATCTTCATGACCTCAATTGTACTCGTCTTTATTTCGTGCTTCCTGACTTCCCCTCTGCCTTCTTGTTATCTCTCCATTAAACCCTCCTTTTTTTTCAGTTTTCTCTCCAGATTCATCTCTCTGTTTCCTTGAATGAACTATTGATTAGTCAGCCTACATCAGACAAAATGAGCTCCCAAGTCCCGCTTGGATTCGCACAAGTTCCCGATTTTCTACGATTAAGCGTGTCAATACGAGCTCTGTGGGATCCCGGAGACTTCCTGCTAATTAAACAAGCGAGAGCCGTGTTGTCCCTTGTGAAGTTTCAGTCACTGACGCGTTTCTTTGTCTGTTCAGCTGCTCGTGACACAGTAACCACACAGTGTTTTGTTTATTTCCAAACCTCAAATCATTTTCCTGTGGGTTGGAGAACTTTAGCTGTATGTGACAGGAAATGTAAAAGCTGCATGTCCCTGATCGCTTTTTGTTGGCACGATGGAGAACTGACTCACATCTTCATGTGACCTGACAAAGATCCAAGGCAGATTGTCATGAAGAACAATATATTTTTGTGCTCTGGAGTTAATGTGCAGGCCATGAGAGCAGATACAGAAACAGACCTGGACAATTTCACTGACTGTGACACTGAAGAGCAGCAATGATGCAGCAAAAGGAGGAAGAGGGAGGAAGGAAAAATGGAGAGGAAGGACAACAGGAAGAAAGTAAAGAAAGGAAATAAGGAAGAAAAGAAGGCAAGAAGGATTAAAGAAAGAAGAAAGGATGGAAGATCATAAAGGAAGGGAGCAAAAAGGAATGGAGAAGAAATTAAGGAAAGGAACAAGGGAAGGATGTAAGGAAAAAAGGAAGTCAGGAAGGTTTTAAGAAAGTAAGAGGGAGTGAGGAAGGCAATGAAACAAGGAAAGGAACAAAGAAAGGATGCATGAAAGAAAAGAGGTCAGGAACGAGGGAGTGTTGGAAGGAAGGAAGGAGGACAGGGAAGGAACCAAGCAAAAAAACGAAGGAAGGATGTAAGGAAGAAAGGAGGTTAGGAAGTCAGAAAGGTTCGAAAAACAAAGGAATCAAAGAGGAAGGAACAAAGAAAGGATGCATGAAAGAAAAGAAGTCAGGAACGAGGGAGTGTTGGAAGGAAGGAAGGAAGGAAGTGAGGTAAGAAGGAAAGATATAAGGAAGGAAAAAAAGAAGGAAGAAGCACAGGAAGGAAGCGGAGGTGCAGAAGTCTGGTCCTGGTTGTCAAAAGTGTTGCTTGGCATCCCAAAATCCCTCTGACATGTTTGTGTGGGCGTCTTAGCGGTGACTCTAAGCTGTGACGGGGGTAAACCGGGGGTGCGTTACCTAATCCCACCGCTGGTTAATGCAATGCAGGTGGATTTCTTTGATCCACCATCTCATCTGGCATTTAAGGGCTATTAACCGCAACGATACGGAGCCGAGTCTCCGGGAGAGTGTTTTAATAATGTTAGTATTCTCTTTTGTAAAATATGCATAAGGCCGCACATTCTTCCGGGGGGGCGGTGGGGGGGGACGACAAACCTCTCTCCTGTGGAAAAGCATCATCGCTCCCTCACTTCATCTCCATTCATCTCTTTATCTTTCCATAAATAATATATGCCAAACCACAAATCACTTTCTTTGCAACACTTGACACGTATGAAACACGCCGCCGCCGCTAAACACGCGCTCCCAGGGAACGCACAGCGCCGTATACGCCGCGTAGATCCACTTTAAACGTGAAACTTGTTGGTCAAAAGCTGGATGATCCAATTGCAGACGGCAATCATGCAAATTCCTCTGAGGGTGAATGCAACACCTCTGTGTCTGCGGCCGAGTTTAACCCACAATTAGAGCCACACTGACTCTGTGTGTGTGTGTGTGTGTGTGTGTGTGTGTGTGTGTGTGTGTGTGTGTGTGTGTGTGAAAATATACATTAAACACACAGAATGAAGCGGATGCTGCTTGTTTTCTTTGTGTTTTCATGTTTGCACAGATCTTATTAAATGTCACTCCCTGTTTTTTGAAGCCATTATGACTCTCAAGCTTATCTGTCATTACAACCTCTGATGCTGTTTCCTCGGCGCAGAGCTGCACTGTAACGTTTAATGCCGCTAACAGCAGGCGGCGAATCGCCCTTCATACGGAAAAAAAGTCGTCTCCAAATGACAGCTATTTCTTCTTTCTTTTCATTATTCAGATTTGTGCACAATTTGCTCCCTGCAAGACTCCTGCCACCCTAAATGTAAAAAGCTGCCAAGTATTTTTTTTTCTTCCCTCCCGTCGTTGAAAATGAGCTCTCGCTTCCTGTACCAGCTATTGAGGCACAATTCTAATTTGCAACTTTGCCATGGAGGCAAACAGACACCGGCGCTATCACCGTCGGCAGCCGCCGGAAAAACAAATTAACTTTTTTCCTCCGTTTCTACCATCCATCTAGCGCAATGGGCAGCTTTCCTGAAATGATGTGCGGGTTTATTGGTGTTGATGTGTGCTGTCAGTCAAATATCAGAGGGACGGGGAATTGACAGTGGAGATGATGAGGAAATCCTCATGCATATATATCAGCTGATAAAGGGGGGGCAGCCACAACAAGCCTCCACCTCTCCTCCGCCTCTCCCCCCTCCCTGTTGCTCTCCTCATCGTTCATGCCCCCCCCCCACCCCTTGAAATCTGCCTCTCTCCTCACAAGAAAGGCTTTTATGTTCCTTGTCTTTCATGCCCCTGCTACACCTGCCTCACTTCCTCCTCTTCTTCAGCGGCGCCGTTTTGGCTCTGAGCTCCGTCTTATTTACAGCCCCGGTGTTGGGCGGCGAGGGGAGGGGTGAGGAGGGGTGAGGAGGGGGTGCAGGCTCACTCCTCTGCAGTTTGACCGTGAAGAAGCTCCACTGGAGCAGCTGAGGAATTAATTGCTTTATTCATACTCTTCTAAATAGCTTGTTTACATCCCGCAGCTGAAGTTTCCCAGGAAGTTTTTGAAGTTGCACTTTGTGCGAACTTCTTTAGTCACCCAGATTATCCGTTAGAGATCACTTTTTATGTAGGGAACAATCTGCAGAGAGCTAATCACCTCATAATGGTTCTCCAGTTTTGGCAGGAATCGTTTTGCGCGAGTAGCTGTCACATTTTTCAAATCACACATGGAAACTCTTCATTTTTATTCCTGCCGGTAACGTCTGTGACTCATCCAGCTGAGGAACATGATACCTGCACCGCCGCGGTGAATTATTGCCCATAAGGTAATTATGAAATGAGGCCTTGAGCTGAGATTTCCATTTGTGTTGATCAGTTTCCCGATCCATCACTTTCCTATCGAGTTATGACATTTGAAGTGACCCCCGGGGGGGACGGACGGTTTGAAGTGCAGACTCATTCGTATCGGCCAGACGGCTCAGCGGCATTTCAGCCGCCGACTGCCCATCACTCACCGGCCGGTTAGAGGTATCCATGTTGCCACAGGAAACAGTCACGACCAATTAGCATTTGATCTTATAAACTCACGCACACACACATGCGCTCGCAAGCGAAGGGGGCGCCAGGAAGTGATTACACCTCCAATGATGCTCATGTCCCATCCAGTCATCTCCATGCCACGGGTGATTGATGGACTTCCTGTGTCATTTAAGGTCTGCTAATGTCGCACACATGCAGGAACACACACTCCGTACCTGTGTGTACACCCCCCCGCCTCCGCCTCCGCCTCCTCACGTATCTCCCACTAAAACACACACACTCACACACACACACAGCCTGACCTCTGCTTTCCAGACGGAGAAGGTTAAGTGTTTCTTGTCTGAGGATGTGTGGAGGGTCGGAGGAGCCAAGAGCCAAGAGCCTAACCTTTCCCAGCCTGCCAGTGGCTCACATCTGGAGCCGCGGTGACCTGGCCTTTCCCCCCCCCCCGAACATCCAGCCGGGAAAATGTTAAGAATTTAGAGAAAAACCCACAAAAGTTCGGATAGTTTTTCAGCAGTAAACACTCGAGGTGTCAGATCATTATTTTATTTAATTCACTCACATTATAACCTCTAATCTCACAGGATCCAGATTATTCAGCATGAATTAAAATCAATGGAAGAACTTTTGTTCTTTGTGCATTAATATGCACCGAGTGTTGAAGAGGAGAGACACAAAATGATGATTAAACCGGCACATTTTTGAACAGGAATATTTGTAATTGCAGTAATTTTGGTTTTATTTACCTTTTATGTTCAGATATCGACCTTTAAGAGTTTGGCTTCTTTCTCCAAGACATTTGATATTGATTAAATATTGTTTGTGTTGCTCAAATCAATGAAAAGTTACATTTAAAAAGTTCAACTTTTTGGCTTTTTTTAGAAACGGCGACCTTGTTCTGCCGGACAAAAACCTCCTGAGGTGTTTTTTCATGAAATTCGCTCTCTTGTTTAAACTGGTTTGTTCAGAGTTCTCAGAGTCTCGGTTCTTTGGAAGAAACCAGCTCAGAAACTGATGTTTTCAAGGTCACATGACCGACAGGAGGCGTTTCTCAGTGTTCAGTAACCTGTAGAAACGGATCAGTCCTCTGCAGTGAACGAAGAAAAAGTTGCATTGTAGTAAAAACCAACTTGAACCACTTAGAGCAATTATTTTTAGTGGAAAATGATCCAAACGGTTCAAATTTAGGGGCCCGAACCGGAACAAACCGGATTCTGTGCTGGTTCAAAAGGCCAAACGGTGAAACTACTTTCCTCTGAAGACTCAGTTCCTGTCCTTAAAGCAAACTCATGTCATTTACTGTGTGTGTTTGCAATTATAGCAAAGTGACCATTTAAACGGGAAATTTTCCATTTTGTGGAAGTTTCCTGCAAAAAAAACATCTTCCAGCTTTTGTGTTTATTAGTTGAAATTCTTATGATTGTTCTTGTGTGTGTGTTGCATCATTGATAATGTCCCACATATCTCGACGTCGTGCTCAAACATCAGAGACTGGAGTCATCACGCTCGTGCTGATGTGTGTTTTCTGGCCTTTATGTTCACAGTGACGACATACACACCCCCCCTCCATGACGGCAGGGTGTGAAAACGAGCGGCCTCATTTCATATTAATGACTTCCTGACAGAAGTGTGAAGGGGGGGGGGGAGAAAAGACAAGACAAACTGCCGGAGGCGACAGATTTTTTTTTGTGTGTAAAATTGCTGAAATATGTCACAAATCAGAAGACAAACAATGAGAAGGGAAGTCCTTGTTTCTGCCCCTGGACGGCGCAGCGCTCACACTGTTTCCATTCGTTCTTCCCGCCCCTCCTCTTCTTCTTCTTCACTCTGCCTCCCTGCTTCTGTCTCCCCCCCCCGTTGTCTTTTTCCTATAATTTGTGTATTTTTTTCATTTCTTTTCTCTCCATTTGTACATCTGTTCTTATCTCTCTCTGCCTGCCACTTAATGCAACCATGTTTGATCTCAGCCGTCCTCCTTTTCTCTTTATTTTACCTTTCACTCTTCCATTTCATCTCCCTGTGCTTCCCTTTTTATTCCTCCTCATCTTTGACTTTTCTTTTGTCCATCCTCAGCCCTATTCTCTTCCTCACCTTGTCCTCCTTTCTCTTTCCTTCCTCCCACCCTCATTTCTTTGTCTCTCCTTCTTATTCCCTTTCATTCCCTCCTCTCCCCCTCCTCCCTCCATCGTTCTCTCTCTCTCTCTCTCTCTCTTTTGTCTGACTGGAGCATCAGTACTCGGGGGACTGGCCAGGCGTTGATTAAGAAAAGCTTTCCATTTCTGCTCTCCGTTCCCCGGAGAACAACCTGCTGTGCTCTCCTACCTGTCTGTCTGCCTCCATCTTTCCTCCTCCAGGTGTTAAATTAGAGTCATTTAAAAAGGAAATTAAAATGATTCTTCCCCTTTTGACCATTATACCACCACAGCAGGGCTGTTTACTGCACCAGCTGCAAGGTGGCGCATGCAAAAGTCACTTAATCTAGTTTGGATTTAGTCTGCAAATGCTCATGACAACAGTTTTGGACTGCACCTCCTCGCTCTCTCTCTCTCTCTTTTTCTAAACCTTTTTTTTTCGCTGTGAAATCGAGTTAATGTAGTTTCAAGTATTAGAAATCAAAATAAGAACGAACGGATGAATCCTCCACTCGAGTCTTCCTCCGTACATTATTAATACGTTCTAAGTGAAGCTGTTTAAAGCTGATTAGCATGGGGTGGATCTTTTTTAGCTGCACTTTTATCTCTCACACACGCTCTCCCTTCTTTTTTTTCAGTCCCGTCCCTGCTAATGTCAGCCGTTAATGGAAGCTGATTTGGGCCAAATTGCTGGTATATGGAGAGGAAGTCAGATAAAATGATTTAATCATGTCCGGTGGGGAAAACTCAGGACCTGCTGGCTGTTTTTTTTAGTATCAAACAGAGGCGGAGCTCTCTGCCAAAAAAAAAAAAGAGACAGGGATTGGTCTGCATTACCGTCAGTCACCAGCAGGGGGTTCAGTGGCCTGGCTTGACCTTGTTGTTGGGTGACAGTCGACTTGTAGCCTGATCCTCAGTTCCACAAGGAAACCACACCAATTTTAAAGAGCGCTTGTTGTCTATTTTTTGCCCGCGAATGTTATTCTGTCTATTTCCAGCCTGAAATATTTTCCGACTTGTCTCACCCCGAAGCAGCACCGCGCTGCCAGAACAGGAGAAGGAGGCGCCGCGTTACATCACAGCTCACCATAGTGATAATCTCTCTCTCTCTCTCTTTTTCTGTCTGTCTGTTTCCCATTCCTCTTCTTCACTTCCCCTCAGTTTGTTTCTCTTTCATCTCTCTATCTGTCTTTAGTGCAAACTCCGCTGGGATGCGTGCGCTCCTCTCCAAATACATACAGAGCAATCTAATTACTGCGATAACATTTCTGCTCGGCTGATTAACGGTTCTCCCTGCGCCTCTCAACGCAGCAGCATTGCTTCTATATATTCCTAAGCTCCTTATTCCACCCCAGCCGAGCTGCACTTTCACAGGAGCTTTGGTTCATCCATCCATCTCTCATTACTTACTCTTTCTTCTTCTGCCTTCTCTCCTGCTTTCTCTTTCTCTTTCTGCCTCTTTTCTACCTCAGTATCACACCGTCATCCTTTCCTCTAAAGCATGCAAACAGGATCTTTGGACAGTTTCCTCACTTGCCCTCGGCTGTTTGCAGTCGTCTTCTGCGTTGGAACAAACAGAGTCATGCAAGAAATCTCTGTGTTCTGCAGTGATTTAAGTTGTGAGCGTCGTACTGTACAACTCGTCAATTCATGTTTTTGTCTCCTTGGATATATTTCAAAAATAAGATCTATTTCTGCTTCAGAGTGCTTGATTTTTGCAGCCGTCCTATTCATCTGTGTTAAGCAGAAATCTACTGAGAGGCTGCACACAGACTTTATAAAGCTCAAGGTGCACAAATGGAGACAAGTGGATGTGTTGTTGAGTCATTTTTCACATACTCGCCGTGAACGTTGGGGACTGAAAAGTGCATCAAATCATTCCTGCCTGACACAAAATATTCAGGGAAACTTCTGTTTCTGATTTTGGCAAAAAAAATGTTCTGTTGTAGTTGTTGTTGTTTGCTGAAGGTCCACTTGGTTTCCATGCAGCGTCTCACAGAAAGGTATCATTCGTTTTCTGAAAAAAACGAGTCCTAAAACCTGGCGTCAGTTTTTTGAGGAGGGTTTCCGTTCACATGTCAGAAATAATGTCTGTAAGAGACTTTCAGGTTTTGTTCTGTAACATTAAATACATCAGTAAAAACCCCATTTTTGATCTGTTTAAGCATTTTCATGTCTTAGAAAAGGCAAATAAAGATAAGTGGCCAAATGAGACGTTAAATATCATCATGCAAACACAGTAACCAGCCTGCTAGCTCATCTACAACCTGTTTCATTGACTCTTACCTACTGTTCCTACTCAAAATGTATAACTTGCAGAGTATTAAGTTATAGTATATGTATAATGTAGCGTAAGAGGAAGCTTAGTTATGATCCAGTGAATCAGCATGACTTTCATCAGGCTTTTTTAATGATTTATATTCTGTTTTGAAGCATCAGTTGTATATTTTTCTTCCTTTTCTCTCCAAACTTTGTTAACTTTCTTCTTTGCTCATTTTCTTCTTTCTGTCTTTAAAGGTGGACAGGATGTTAAACCGGAGTTGAGCCCTTCGTGCTCTGCTGTGCAACTGCGTCTTTTATTTTGTGTAGAGCTTTAAAGTTTGTGTGTGTGTGTGTGTGTGTGTGTAACTCACCTTAAACACCGTGTTGCAAGGTGTCGGTGAGCTTCATCAAGTCTGTGAGCGTGCCAACTCACACACACATAATGCACACGTCAACACACACGTCAATTAAAACCTTGTCCTCGTCCTGAAAACACGACTTCCTCCACACACACACACACACACACACACGCACACAGGCGTATACATACACACACGCATCCACAGCGCCAAACAGCGTTCTCACATCCCTCGTTATGCCTGGCGATAACCAACCACCCACTGACTCCCTGCTGCACCAGATAGGGAAGCTTATTAAGACTACACTCAGTCAACTCACACCGCACACCGTCAGAGTTGTTGTCACAATTGCAGAAAAACAAAAGCAGCTCTGAAGCCGATGGCGGCGGCGGCGGCGCAGAGATGATCTTTTTGAAAGATTTCTGGAGGAAAAAAAAAAGACCAGCGTGATGCTGCTCGACTCTGCTGAGAGACGTGTTGCTTCGCTTCGTTCCTGCAGAAAAATCTGATGCAGTTTGTTAAGAAAACGGCGTGTAATCGTCAAGTTTGAGCTCTTTTACCCCTCCCACCCCCCCTCTTCCCCCCCTTCACAGAGGGCTAATTGCAGAGGTCAGGTTTGGTGACATCACCACACCGGCTGGCTGTGATCTCCACGTTACATATAGAGCCTCATTAGAGCACGGCTAACGGCGCACAAGCACGCCGCCCCCCCCACCCCACCCCTCCCCTGCAGTAATGAGAGTGGCAGTAGCTGTAGTAATTACAGTCAGTCCAGTTTCTTAGCAGCCACTCACTTTGCAGCGAGTAACTGGAGCTTCTGGCTGGCTGCGTTTGTCCCAATCAGCCGGCTGATTTTTGCCGAGCGCGGCAGTCATCAGCTATGATGGCCGACTTCAGCTTCAACAGCAGATTTAGGCAAATGGAACGAGGAAGAATAATAAGAGGAGATGCAGTTAGATCAGTTAAGAAATTAGTTTGGAAACAGTTTTCTTGTTTGGAGAGAAATCCCTCATTTAAACACGTCATTATCAGTTTTAGATACATTTTAAAAAGGACATTAAAGACTTTAAATGTAATATAACACCAGCAGAGTTGATATAAAGAGACAAACACAGCAGCAGCAGAGATCAGAGCGAAGCGAACAGT
Organism: Acanthurus leucopareius; assembly: GCA_029814765.1. Lineage (NCBI taxonomy): Eukaryota > Metazoa > Chordata > Actinopteri > Acanthuriformes > Acanthuridae > Acanthurus > Acanthurus leucopareius. The sequence continues at coordinate 8,316,258 of JAQMCX010000041.1, read as the reverse complement.
CAAACGTCGTCTCCTTCAGGATCTCAGGCCTGCAGAGGTGACGCCGGAGCGACGGCGGGAGCGACGCCCTAATGATGACAGCGACAGACTAATAATGGTTCCCAGTAGCTCCTGTGACAGTGGGGAGTGTGTTAAATGGGACACCGGAGCAGCCTGACTCACCCGGACCCCCTACTTCCCCCTAATGAGAGTTTGATGGAGTGGTTGTGTAGGTAGATAATGCTAAGTTAATGAGATGTCCTATTCAATGAGACTGTTTGCAGCTCCCTGCAGAACGACGGTGTGTGTGTTGCCTGTGTTGATGTATCTGCTGTCTGCTTGAGTGTGTGTGTGTGTGTGTGTGTGTGTGGCTGCATACCTGTGCTTGTAAGCTGTATATTGGTTTCTAGATTACTGAGTGTGTGTGTGTCTGTGTCCGAGCTGCCTTTGGTTCATAAAGCCGCTTCTATAGGTGTGTATTTTCGTGCTTGTATGTGTGTGTTTTTGCGTTCACTCCTCCTCCGCCCGTGTGTACAGTAAAGCTCCGTCATCTCTCCTCCCAGCCAGCAGCAGCCGAGCTAACACTCAGCAGGAAATTAACTGTCAGATTTCTGAAAGAGTGACAGAGCAAAATCCGTCCTGAGAGGAGACGGAATTCATAAGCGAAGCAAAGAACAGAAGACAAGTGAAAATAATAAAAAAAAAAGAAAGAAAAACAGACGGAGAGAAAGAAAAGGAAACCAGAGAGACGTCATTAACAAACAGCCGGCTCGCCGCGTTGGGAAAAGACGGCAGTTTTGGCGAAGAAAAAGGGGATAAGATAATGGGAGAGGGGGGGATAACCACCTCCCTCATGGCAGGTACATGTCTCTAATTGGGATTCCCATTCCCATACCGCACCCCCCCCTCTTCTTTTTCCTTCCATCTCCTCTCAGACAATGCAGCGAGAGAGGGAAGATTTCCTAATTAATGCAGGTATAATGATGGTCCAACTGTGGACCTCTGCCCCCTCAGAATGTTGATTAAGGCGCTCTGTGTGTGTGTGAGTGTGTGTGTGTTTACCAGGCAGCTCAGCCAGATAAACTCAGGATTTTGGATAATCATACATTTATGTGTAATATAATTAAACGTCTGTTGATGCATACAGAGATTAATAATGTCAGCGTTTCTTCCTCACAAAGCTGGATTCTATATGGTTTCTCACTGAGGTAATTGGAAGTCTGCTTTTTTTGGCTCCGGCTTAATGTGGGAGTATTTAGCAAATCAAAATAGTTCCAAGAAGAAGAAGAAGAAGAAGAAAAAAAAGAAATAATCAGCAGGGAAAAAAAAAAAAGATGCTGCAGCTGCACCCACACTGTTTCTGTGGCGAGTGATCTCCAGGAAGTGAAGGGAAGAGACATCACAGCGACGAGGGCTTAGCACCAGTCACACCACCTGAAGGGAAAACAAAGATAAAACAGGGATTTTTGCAGATTTAAACCTCCGAAAATGGCTCAAAGATCAGAAACTGAAGCAGATTCTGCGTCTGCTAACAGGGGCGCCCCGCTGATTTAACGCTTAAACACCAGTTTACCAGTAAAGGTTCGTACACTCGACCTCTGATGATCTCCTCTGTGGCTCGGGGGTGCTGAGTCGAGTCTGAGGTCATTTGGGTTCAGATTTAAAGGTCCCGCTCTTCTTATTCCTGCTCAGGTTGGAGATTAATGGAGGTCACTTGACTCCGTGTGCTAGCAAGAATAATAAAGGTGTGTTTTATTTGCTGCATTAACAGTCTGCACACACTCACACTGTGCAAATCAGCTCAAAAAAAGGTGTGTGTTTACCAAGAGGAGGCTGGAGAATCAGTGTTAGGATCTTGCTTTGCTGGTCTGTAATCTGGAGCTAAAGTCTGGAAATCTCTGATTCTTCTGCTTCGATGTTTTGATGCCAAAATCAGTGCCATGATTGTAAAATCAGCTAAAAAAACCAAAATAAGTGAAACCTCCTGCGGAGCCTGCAGGGCCTTTGAGGGGCTGAGAACACCAACGAAATTAATTTTCAGAATTATATGAAGTCTGCACACAAATTAAGTGAAATGTATACCTGCAGTTTCCTTCCATGCATGTTAATTGACACCTGTAGGAGACAGTGTGAGCATCTTAAAGAGTGGAGCTGTTACGGTTCTGCAGCCCAGATGTGCTGTGGTTTCTAAGAGACGTGCAGATGTGGGGTCACCTGAACAGGTGCAGAGATGCTTCCAAAGCACAATCAGGAGTTTTTAACAGCCAGTGTTGCTCCGAGTGGACCGTGGGTGTTGAGGAGTATGCAGAATGATCCCATGAGGCCACACAGACTCCTACACATTGGACATACGAGCATAAAGTGACGAGTGATTTGATTGGTCACCTCTCTGTGCCATTTTCACTGCAACGCCAATGCAAAGTTAGCACAGACAGACACAAGAGAAGTGGTTAGATTAGCTAAAAATAGCATTAATAGCTTTGAGCAGAGTGCTGGGCCGGTCGTGGCCTCCCCATCCAGGTTTCGCCGCGGCTCCGATGCCACCGTGCTGCTCTCTGCCGGGCCGGCGGGTTACCATTCAGGCCACGCGTCTGCCGGCTGCAGTAATGAGAAGTGCCTCGCTGTTAATGAGATAAACACAGACATTAGATTGGCGCAGCAGGAGCTCGGAGGAACCGAGAGGGCGAGAGGGAGAAGAGAAGTAGGTTGACGGGTGAGACGGGGGAGGCGAGAGAGAGAGAGAGAGAGAGGGTGGTGGGCATGGTGAGAAAGACGATGTGAAGGAGAGATAGAAGAAAATGAAATATTTATGGGAAAAGGCTCGGTTAATTTCTTGAATGTGTGAAGTGGAGCTTCATTATAACTCGAACAAAGGTGACAAGTATATTTTGCCTGCAAATGGAGCGAGCGAGCGCCGCAGAATCATAATGATGACGATCATAATGGCAGAGATGATAAGAAAAAAAACACAGCAGGCTGTGGAGTAACAGCTATTTTATTGGACGAAAATGTTGAAATATTCATGCTCCATATGCTGCGTGACAACTCGACGCCTTTTCTCACATGCCCACACACACACACACACACTCAGACATACCAGCGCTGTGTTACGCCGCTGCCTGCTGTGACATTATAACCATATCTATCATTAAACAGTCTTTTTCCAGGCAAAGCAGCTAATGAACACACAGGAGTAAGAATGAGTTTGTCTGCCGTGTTTGCACGTTGGGAGTTAAAGAGCTTCTTTCATCAGCTCACGCAGGTTCTGTTGCCTAAATAAAATTTATTATTTCATCACTGAAGTCTCCAAATAACCTCCAAATAAAAAGGCAATTAGCAGCATGCAGGTTTTTCCTCCCTGAGGTTTTTAGATTTGAAAGCAGAACAGAAAGTTGCAGGAAAAACTTGCACTTTTTTAAATAAAAACACCTTGTTGCATCTGTGTCCCTGTGTTGTGTCGTCCAGGTTCGGTAGGAAGAAGGAAGACAAGAGCAAAGACGCTGCCAAAGCCTCCAAAAGCAAGCTGGAGGCCCTAAGTGAAGAGGAGCTGGACAGGATCCCCGACAACAGAGACGGGTATGAATCAGACGTGGGCGGAAAACGTCTCTGTGTTGCTTTTTCACAGTTTAGGGTGTCAAAAGAGAGAGATTCACTGCACAAAAAAAGTGCTGCAAGAGCCGGAAAAGTTCACACAATCAGAGATGCGCATTTGCCAGTGTAGTAAAACGGTTTGATTGACAGCAAACCTGACAGGTTGTTAGATTTTTTCCTCCGATGCGGCGGCGTTGGTCCTCCTGGTTGTGTGAGTGTGCAGCACAGCTGTCTGTTACACGAGCAGACTGATGCTGAAGGTTAAAGACTCACACACAGATGCTTCCCAAACTGTTTTTGTGTTTTCTTCACGTTAAACTGCCTCTTTGCTCCTCATCCTGCAGCTACGATCCTCGTTACACCTCTGGCGAACTCACCCCTGACCCCGCCTCCCTCCCCGACATGGAGGATGACGACAGCGACCCCAACTACGCCCGCATCAACAACTTCCGCCAGCCGCCTTCGCCGCAGACGTTTACCAGCCGCACGCCCTCTCCTGCGAAGGCCATAGGCGGCCCCAACCAGCCGCAGCCGACCTCCGAGGAGCTCAACGGGCTCTACGCGAAGGTCAACAAGTCCAGACCCCCCCCCGCTCTGCAGAACCAGCACCAGACAGACAGGTGAGGGAGGGGGGACGAAGGGGGCTTGATCATTTAAATACTTACGAGGACCCACCTTCTGCTCGCTCTCGCCTCATTTCAAATGAATTCTCATGCATATGTGTTTGTTTTTGTAAACGTGTGTGTAGCGCTGGCGTCTGCACTTCCATGTGTGTGTGTGGGAACACACAACTCTGCGCGTAGGTGTGTATTCACAAGGTCACGGATCGTAGCTTGACCAGCGTGAGTGAGGGTGTATTTGCACATATCTAGATTCATGGTCTGCCAAGCCGGAATATGCATAAAACATGAGCGCATGCTTACACTGTAGTTACACACACACTCACACACACACGCACACACACGCACGCACACACACATGCACAGCGATGCCATGAATGATTTATGTAAGTGTTCGGTTTTGGTTGCGATCATTTTGACCTTTGTAAATCTTTAAAATCTCTAAAAAACATTATGATTATCTCCACTTGATAATTACATTTTTATTCATAAAACAATTCGCAGCGAGAAAAAACTTGGTAGCGATAGACACAAAAAAAAGTTTGTTTGGGGTCAGTTTTACTGCCAAGAGTAAAATATGCAGAAATATTAATGTTTTGCATATTTTTCTGTCCTTTTAAGAACCTGCTGAGAGCTCAGTTGGGAGGTTCACAGCAGCTATAGGATATAATATTTGCAGAGCCCTATGTTCTTCAAATAGTGCACCCTCTCTCTCCTTGTGTCGCCCACTCACACTCACAGTCTGACTCACACACACACTCTCACACACACACACACACAGATATACAGTATGCAGGGTCCAGGTGCAGCAGAACACATCCTTAAAGGAAAGCACAAGATTGCTTCGGCATAATGTTATTTGAATTTGAAGCCATCACACTTCTAAGGCCACCAGCTGCATCCACACATGAAGAAGAAATCAGTACAGCCTGAATTACTCAACACAGTCTGGAGTGTCCCCGCATGCTGTAAGAGGAATTATAAATGTATACATGCATGGACAGTGAGGTTGAAAAGGGCTCCGGCAGCGACACACTGAGGGTTGCAGCTCTGTGCTGTAACTCTTAGCTTCAATTTAAAGGTGTTATGATCAACAACACACTGACGGTGAAGGAAGTGAAGCTCATTTTGCAAATTACACCTGATTTAAGTAGATTTAGAGCTTAATTATAAACCTAAATGATGCATTTATCTATAATATTTACTCTGCCAGGCTTGCAGTGCCACACATGTTCAGTGTGACTCCCTCAGTGAGTCCAAAAACATCCTGTTTGGCTACAAAAACCTCCACAATTGTTTCTCTGTATGTGTAACAGGCAATTAAAGGTCACACGACAACAAAACGTCCTTTAAAATGAGGAAAACTTGCTCTTTAGTTAAGTTGTCAACACTGACTTTTTCAGGGTAAGAGGAGGGTAAAATCTCCCAGAAGTACAAAGCCTGTGTCGTCCCTTCTTCCTGCATATTATATATTATTACTGCACAAGTTTTTTGAGTCGAACTCCATCCTGTTTTGTATGGGGGGGGGGGGGGGGGGGGGGTTAAAAAAACACAAAACCCAAAGAGGTATATTTTTAAAAATTATAGTTGACCGTATAAA
>JAQMCX010000041.1:8241293-8310368 GCA_029814765.1 Acanthurus leucopareius | reverse complement strand
AGTAGAAAATAATTCTTAACCATCAGATGTCTCTTTGTCTCATTTAATTAATTGGAAATACTGTTAGATTGCAATAAATGCTTCGAAACATGTGTTGTGGTTTGACAGGACATAAAGCATGAAACACCTGTTTCAAACCAAAAAGTCACTCTTCTCTTTCTGCACAAGCAGGCGATTGAACCAAAAGCTGCGATGTTCTGCAAAAGCAGAAAGAAGTGACCCTCCTCGCCGATCAATGTGTGGTGAATATCACTGCTCAGACAAACACGCTTCAGGAGATCTATATTTAAAATACACACATGCTTCTCTGCCACTTCAGAGGACTTTGTATTCCTTTACATTGACTCCTCAGAGATTTAAATGCATTCAACGCGACGTCACGCAGCATCGTGTCACTTCATGCTCGTCAGCTGACACGTGTAGAAAACAACATGATTCGTCTGCAGACGTGTAAAAACAGTCAACACAAAGATGCCAGAATGAGTTCAACCTGGGAGGAAACGGGAAAAGTTAAAAAGGTTTCTTTTAGCGTGTGTGGAGCCGCGTTGACGCTGAGAATTAGGACATTTTCTTCCAAACATGTCAGAGAACAACAACATACGATGACATGCATCACGTCGTTGCAGGTGTTTGGGTTTACAGAGGAGACGACATGTGAGACTCCCATGTGATCTTAACTGCAATAACTACAAACCACTCAGCCTGAACTGAAAGAAACCATGAAGGTCTTGAATCTGAACTCTATAAAGCAAAGTTTCATCTCGTATGGATCATATATTTGTCTCCATATGGGAGACGAGTCTTAACAATGTCAGTGTGCAAAACTATTCATGTTCCCAGAAGTTAACAACTACAAAACTTCTAACCTGAACTCTGAAGAAACGTCTCAACCTTCAGGATCTCAACATCACGTCCTCAGAAGATAAATTAATCCCTATAACGTTACTGCGTGAACCGCTGAAGGCTACCAGATCTTTATAAGAGACTCCACAGCAGCTGCCTTCAACAACAGGAAGTTGGTTGACATGAAAGTTGTTGATGAGCTTCACATCCTCTTTCACACTTCAGATGGATGTTATTTGAGAAATAAGTCAAAGTCCTTGATAGTTTGTACTGAGAAGTGCAGTTTGATAGGCGACGATGACTTGTTTTGCTCAGTTAATTCAAGTCTGGGTGACTATTTTCCCCGGAGACGTTTGAAATTCCCGAGTTAATTGTGACTGAAATGTAACTGTGTCATGTGCACAGATATTCGACTGTGTCTCAAGCTTTGGAGAGGATGAAGAAAGGCAGAAAAAACAAAACCAGCCTGCTGACTGGATGAGAGGAGGCCGGCTTTGATGGGGCAGCATCAGTGTTTTCGCAGAGGGGCCGAGGAGTCAGTTGTGCCTCTGATCTTGCTTCAGGCATTTTTGCTTCAAGTCATGTATACCTGCTTTTTCTGCTTGTTTCGCATAATTTTGCAAACAGCTCCTTCAAGTTAGCAAAGCGCACTAATTATTGATGGTGTTGCTACTGAAAAAGTGCCCTTTGCATAATCACACACCATCAGTGGACCATCACAGGAGATCTGAAACTTTTTGCTACAGCTCCCCCTTTATTTAACAGATGTGAGCTTCGAATCCTTTCAAAATAAGAGCATGCATCATCAATACAACACCTGCTCTGCACGCAGTGATGGAAACTGCACAGTGGAGTCGTCTCTTGTCACAAACACTGAAAACCCTGTTAGCTGTGAAACATCCTCACATACACACACAGTGACTGTCAGGACACAACACAATATCCTTCAGAGGAAGTCCGCTCCTTCCCCTGAGCTCTTTACCTGGCCGAGGTCTTTATTCTTTAATTAGCTCTGGAGGAGTGACTGGATGACCCCATGTAGGTTTTCTTCCCTCAATCTCTTCTACACACACACACACATACAAATCCACACACACACACAGTCTCAGCTGCTCTCTGTTGTGCTCAATACTACCATCACCTCAATGTCAGACTCACTCCACCGACTCTGCACATATTTACTCACAAGAAAACATATTTATGACTCACAGGTCGCTTATAGTTTCTGGACTCTGAGCTTTCATTCATGCAAGTGATTCCTGTAGATTCAGACTTTATTAAGAATTAAACAAACTAGAATCAAAAAGAGCAATAGTCAAGTGTTTCTTTGGTTTTAAACAGAGGTGATGCTAACTGATCAGCAACCCAGAGCCTGGATCTGTTTCCCCCCGTCGATTTGTTAAAAAGCAGCCGAGCAGCCAGACAGAAACAGCTGACATCTCTTCAAACTAATATCTGAATGGTAAATATGAAAAATACCACCTTGTACAAGTCATATTAAAGAACATAATTCACATTAGCTGCTTATGAGCTGTCTGGTGTAAATCAAGGGGAAGGGATGGATGAGGCGAGACAGCTCAGGGAGGCAGCTGCTCCAACATCAGGCCGCCGTTCAAAACAACTTTAATGGTCCAGAGTTTTAACTGACAAATCAAAGCCGCTCGTGGGACGTTTTCCAGTCATGTTTGCAGCGGCAGAGCTAGTTATTTTTAGCTTAAAAAATGATCCGTTCCTAATTCTAATCAAAAGGGGCCTCAACCTGAGCAGATGCCAAAATAAAAAAATATTGGCATCAAACGTATCTGTGGTTTCCAGAAACTGACAAAGCCAAAATGTTTCCTGGCAACTGGGTCGTAAAACTGCATCCTAAAAACAAATAAAACCAACATGGCTTCATTTATGAAACAGAGAATAATGAATAAAAACTAAACATATCCACCAACTCCAGGATATAACACATGGTCTGAGTAAGCAAAAAATAAAACCAAAAACATTTTTCTAAGTATCTCTTCCATCGCTCCCGCAGGAAAACACAATTAAAACTAAAAAAAAAAAAAAACTACTTTCAGCAGTAAAATAAAACTGTAGGAGCTCGTTCCTGTGAGAATTCATTCAGTTACAGTAAATACATCAAGACCTTTTTTTAATTTATGTTTCATTTACTATCCCTATAAGAGGCTGGCTGCAGCACAACTTCCACAGCTTTGATGTTGTATAATTACTTCTTGATAGCGTGCAATAAAATGCTTGAAAATATGCTAATTTAAGCCGTATATACATGCATATTTGGAAGCACAATTATCCATATGCTTTAATTTAAAGCCTTCTGAAAGGAGCTTCTTAAAGTTGCAAAAATGCAATTGAAGAAGGATAAAAAATAGCAAGGTCGCAGTGTTTTTTCCTACTTTTTCTCCAAATAACATCATGTGTGGTAATTGTCCTCTTGCCTGCAGGGAAACTGTGATCACATGACAGGAAATACACAGGAGCATTATTTATAGAAACACTCCTTACATGTACTCAACCCATCTCATGATGACACATGGCACATCACATGACAATCACTTTAACAGAGTTTGTGAGCATGAGGACAAATTGTATCTCAGCAAACGTGTTTTTTATGCTTACACTGGGAGACATTAGCGCCGAGCTCGCCAGTTGCTATCAGCTGATTTATAACACATATCAAAGCTAATTCCACCGACTTCCGCCTCCCCGCTGCTCCATCTGCAATGCTGATCGATCTGCCCTTTGTATCTCCATCAGCCAGTCTGCCGTACACTAATAGAGGAGGTATAAACTTACTTTGTGACCTTAATAAAACCTTCACTTTATACTTGAGCTCCTGAATCAAGTGGCTCAGCGGTGCGTCGACATAAAAGCAAACACTCCAACCTGCTCTGGACACTGTAAATCTGCTCAGCATCCAGATTCGCTGCTTCTATCCTTTACAGTTTCTCATTCTGTTAGCTGTGCATGATGCTGCGACGCAAGCTGTCACATGTAAAGTGCTCAGAGGGGGTAAGAATGTGTAAGAAACAGAGAAGAAATGAGGAAACAAAAATATTTTGTCTTCAAAAAAAGGTCCAGAGCCTGAGAGGTGACGTTTTCTCAGTCAGACAGGCTTAAAAAAACGATTTCTGAGCCGTTGAATGGTCTTAATATTTTGAAAAGTTATTGAAAATGTAGTAATTAGTGAGTGGGACCACTGGGTCTTTGAAAACAGCAGTGAGAGTGCGACTTGTGTCTGTGTTGTGCTTCGGGGGTGAGGGACGTTCTGCTTGTATTCACAGCTGACTTTTCGGAGGCCTTTGTTCTCGTCGTTCAGCTGTAAAGCCAGGACTGCAATTTGATGACGCACTCCCTCCTCTTTTTTTGTTTTTTTCCTCACAAAATTACTCACCGGAGTCCCGCCACAGAAATACAGTTACACACACGTCAGCGTGAGCTTCTTTATGAAGTCAGGAGAGTGAATGCTGCATGTGTGTGTGTGTGTGTGTGTGTGTGTGAGCCAGCTGGACATTTGTTCTTCAGAGCTGAATGTGAAGATTCATGCAGATCGGTTTTATTTTAAAGGTTAACGAGGGAGATTAGAGTAAACAGTCACCTGAACTGTGCTGCAGAAAATACAAATCAGTCAATTCTACGTTTTTTAGCTCATAATATATGTTTAAAGTTGTATTTTTTTTCAAATTGATCATCCCTCAGTGCAATGTAGCAGATAAAAACAAAGAAATGTCATATTTCTGTAACTTTTAATACATTTGATCTCCTCCTCGTGTTGCTTCCACACTGATTCGCTCACTTCTCTGCTCTCTTCAGCGGTTCAGTTAAGGGCAGAAAAGGAGGCTTCTAGTTTAAGGGCACTTAAGTTTTAATGTTAGTGCTTATAGCAGTGTGAGCAGTGCAGTTAACTCTTGAAAAGATTTTAAATGTGGGCTTGTCAGTGTACTTATATACACTATTGTTGTCTTCGGCGCCATTAAAGGCGGCTGAGACGGAGCCGTGAAAGGAAAACCACCGAAAAGATCCTCCAATCACCAGCCGACCAAGTTTCTGTGGAGGCTCATTAAAGGAGGCCGTAAATGTTTTCAGAGGATCAACAGGAGGGATTATTTTTTAACGTCGTGGTCTTTTGTGATAACCAATGAAATCTTTGCAACTCAAAGTGAATTTGGAGGAAACGCAGGGTGAAACGAGACTAAAAGGCCTCCAGTTTTTGGCTGCAAACAGCTTACAAACACAGAGAGACGCAGAAAAGAACACAGACTTGTTAAATGGTCCCAGCAGGGTGTTTTTTTGGCAGCTGCGTCCCATTTACATACTACATATTAATTTTATCTGTGTTTTCAGTTTGTAGTGCATTCACACTGGGAGACTGACAAAAGTAAGTAATTCGAGGATGTCAGCATGCAGATTCAATTTACTGGATTTTATTTTTGACGGACACATTGTGTCCATTAATTTAACGCACAACGAGACCCGGGGAGCTAAAATTAAAAGCAGTTATTGGTGATGGATAACACGAGAATGAAAGATAAGTCAGTTTGAATAAATTACTTTAGCTTCTAATAATTTTTAGTCTTTGGAAATTGTTTAAATCAAACCGCTCCGTCATTTCTTGCGTCAGCAGATGGAGACCAGTTTACTGACAGTGAATCTGACCAGAACTCAAATTCTGGTGACGACAAAGACCTGAAAGCCAAACCAGGAGAAGCATGAAGAGGAAGAGGAGTGAGATGATCGAGTAGCTGGGATTTTTACATCTAACGAGGTTAACGAGGTTTTATTTGAACAAAAACAAAGTTGGTGATTGTTGGAAGAGTCAGAAGACAAACTAATATGGTTTTAGCAAGTTTTGTCTTCTGCTTCTGTCAAGTTTGGATGAAAAGTTCTTTGTGATGAGTTAACGAGGCAATTAAGCTTGAGACAGGGCTAGCTCGTTAGCATGCTGGCTTCAGTAGATATCTCTGAAGAACATCACATAGAAATGTTTGACATGATGTCAGATCTTTTTGATTTTTTACATTCTGTTGCTTCTGTTTGTGAAGTTTTTGAACATTTCAGACATAAATGTCACACATTGTTCCTTTAAGATCAGAAAGATACAGAAGCTAAACTGTCCTACTTTCCTACAAGGAACTGTGTTCATACGTGTGTTTGTACGGTGTATCAGCTTGTGTGTCCTTTAAATGTGTGTGTGCATGTGTGTGTGTGTCAGGTTGAGCTCGGACGACATGAGGAATGCTAGACTTTGACAGGGAAGCATGTCGGCATCCATCAGGATCACTGCCACCACCTCCTCACAGCCTCCCATCCCTGCACCTCCTCTCCTCCTTCTCCTTCTCCTTTCTTCTTCTTCTCTCCTCCTCTCCCATCCTACAGATATGGCAGTTGTGCTCTGCGATCTCTTTCACTACAATTTGAGAGATGTGAAAAGGAGTGCAGCCACACACACACACACACACACACACACACACACACACTTATCTCCCTCCTTCACTCACTCCATCACTCGTCCATGTGCTCCTTTTCTCTCAGTAACAAGCTGACAACAGACAGTCGGGTGTCAGGCAGACCCACAGTACATCATGACATCTCCTGACAGATGCTGATGCTTCAACCTATATGGGCAACTCCAGGACCGGAGCTGGGAGACGGGAGAGCTCCTATATGATCAGTCTTAGCCTGGAGCAAAGCATTGTGGGAGTACAACCCTGAAATAGTCTCTCCACTCTCGGCCAGGCACAAACAGCCCCTCAGAGCACCAAAAAAAGAGGAATAATGGCTCTATTATCGGCTGTGTTTCTGCAGCACATGATCATCTTTTTATAGCCGGCAGTATTTATGTACACACACACACACACACACACAAACGCAAACACCTACGCTCACACTCACACTCTCGCTCAGACATACACACACACACACACATACATGGACACAATCTAAAAAGCCATTAGAAAACATACATGTAGATTTATAACCGCTGATATGGAAATCACATGAACGTCTGTGTAATGAATCAATTAAATTAAAACTAATCATTTCAGCCGGTAAATGTTAATATATGAAGCCTGGAGGTTTAAGTTCTGCTTTAGTCGATTCAGTTCTCATGACTCAAATGCAACACGAAACAAGTTATGACTCAGCGGCATGATTCATATTTTATACTTATTCATTCCTACTGATTCTATAAAAGCAATAATAATAAAAAGCAACATGATTGTTTAAAGTTAAATATCGCTGCCGTTAATATGGATCAGACTCGAGTCTCATTTTCTTCCTGCTTTTTTGGAATTTGAGTCTCTGAGTCAACACATCACCCACATTGTGAGCGTCTTCTGAGACTATTCTCGGTTTATACGGTGGTTTTTTTGGTTCCAGTTGTGACCAGAGAAGTCAAACTGGTGAAGTTTTAAAACTTAATGTTGGAAAGGCAACAAATGTAAGTACCGTAATTTCCGGACTATAAGCCGCTACTTTTTTCAGACGCTTTGAACCCTGTGGCTTAAACTATGATACGGCTAATTTATGGACAAATAAACAAATACAAAGGAATATAAACGAGAAAGTGTGTGACAAAGTAATTCTGAGGCTGTTAAATTCTGACACTGAAGAAGAAGCTTTAGTGGTTTTAGCTGTTAAATTTAGTGGGTGCGGCTTATAGTCCGAAAAGTACGGTATGCTGTACTTTTTTGCATTCCTGATGCTAATAACTGCAGAAAGTTGCAAACACTGCGTACTAGCAAAGACACATCTATGTTTTATCATAACTTCTCTCTTAATTTAGAAATGTCGGCCATCATTCTTATTTATAGTAATAAGTTTGTCTTTCTAAAGTAACATATAACTTCTGGAATAAGACAATCAATAAGGCCTGACAGTAGACAGAGTTCAAAACTGTGGAAAACTAATAAATACCAATATAAATCAGTATTATTAGTGTGTATCCTGTGTGGTTAGTGTGTACTACATCTTTGGTTTTTCAGATGTCGGCCATTTTCACCTTCTACCTGCTTCATGTGAAATCACACTCCAGTTCTCGTGGCTGTGAGTGTGTGTTGGGACCCAAGCTGTTGATTGTTTGCATATATGATGGTTTACAGACTGAATTTGTGGTTCATCTTTGATTATTCTGCTTTCTGAAGGTCTAACCAACACGACAGATGTTCTCAACATCAGTTTCACCTGCAGATAAAGCAGTTTAGAGCAGTGGTTCCCAACCTTAAGGGGTTTTTGAGTTCACTATCGAGGCCCAAGTGGCGTAATTCATACATTCATATCAGACTGAATGCATTATTATAACCAGGGGTGCACATAACTTTTTCAGTGAATTACTCAGGTGAGCACCAGGAGATGGTGTGTGGCATATGTAACATGGTCTTAATAAGTGCAGTCTTCCTCACTGTCCTCTGCTTCAGCCTCCTGCATCTTCTTGGCTAGCTTGTTTATTAGCAATAGCTTGCGCCACATTCATGTGCTCTTTGCTCTTTTCACTTCTGTCAAATAAAGGATGATTGAAATCCTTTGAGCCTGTATTAAACTCACTTGTTTTGTCTGCTAGATGTGGGTGCGAGCGGCAAATCCTGCACCACATTTCAGTGCGCTCACTATTAGCTTCAAGCCACGGCACATCACGCCGCCACTTTTCCGAAAAAACTATTTACTTCGGTTTAGGTTGCCGTTTCTTTGTCAGTGGTGAAACACCAAAGAAGCTTCTTAATGTCTGTTGTTTCTTTGACATATTACACAGCAGTAGGTTACTCCATAGTGTGTCTGTGTAAATTGAGATGTGTGGTGATGCCAAGCTAACTGTCAGGTACGCAAAGGCGCATAGTGATACAACTGACGTTACTCATTTCTGATTTCTGTTGCTCATGCGTACCAGTTATGTGCACCCCTGATTATAACAGTGCAGAACAACTAATGAACTGTACAAGTTAAGTTAAAAGCACTGAGTTTACATTAGTAAGAGATATTTTTGCACAAAAAGCCTGGTTTGGTCGTTAAAAAACACCTGTAAAACACCATGACAGTTGATAAAATAACCAGTTTTAAGCTGCACTTAAAGAGTTTTATGTATTTAATACAAAACCATAGACTAACACACAATTTATGACCTTTACATAAGATTTAAATGTCAGAAATTGGAAAAAAAAACTTAACAGGTCTATCACAGGGCGTCTAGTTGAAGATTTCAGAACAGCCATATGCAGAGAGTCGGCTCCACAGTGACCTTGACCACATTTTGAAAGAGGAAGGCATTAAATATTCATTAACATGAAGGAGGAGGAGGTGTGTGTGTGAGGGAGCCGCTGTGTGCAGAGTCTCATCCTTGTTACATGTTTGTGTAACATGTGTGTGCATGTGTGTGTGTGTGTGTGTCTGTCCTGCCTTATCGTACAGGCTACATGTGTGCTTTCATGTAAGACCCACACTGACAGAGAGCTGCTCCTTGTTAGTCAGAGTGCAGACATGTCTGGGCTTCAGGCGCCGCTGCCATTTCAGAGTGAAGTGCAGCGCGGTGAAAACATACATCAGCAGACCGGTGTAGCTCCCAGGTAGCTCTGGATTTCCAGACCTATTTAATATTGCAGACACAGCTTGTCTTCGGTTATTCTCCCATTTCTGTTCCTCCTTCTCTGTCTCTTTTGATCTCTGTCGCTCTCTCTCTCTCTCTCTGTTTACCTCCTTCCTTCTCTCAGCAATTCTCCATGTAAATATCTATTCTGCTTCGCATTTTCATCTCTAAACTGTTACATTAGATTAGATTTCCTTCTCTTTTCTTCATGCATGTTGAAATTCAATGTGATGCCACAAATCAGCCGCAGGAGAAAGATTTCCTGATGTGGAAACAGAGTAAAACTTTAACCTTTATTTTTTTCCTTGATAAAAATATTCAATAGTACTCGTCTGTGTTGTGTTTTTTTTGCGTGTAATCAAACTTCTCCATCCTGCAGGAGGGGGCACTGCAAACTCAGTCGGAGCTTTGGAGGGGAAAGGAAGGTTCATTTGCATATATTTGCATCCTATTAACACATCAAACCTGCTGACTTGAAAGCGATGCCTTGATTAGGAGCGCTACCAAATTACTGTAAGTCTACTTCCTCACTCCTCTCCTTCCCCTTGTCCTCTCACTAACTCCTCACTTTATTCTGCTCTTCCTCACCGCACCTAGTTTATTGTAACTGTATAATGTTTGTGTGTCATTATGGTGGATAATGCTCATGTATCTGTGAGCCTTTGAGGTGCTAACACTCCCGTAACCTCCTCCCCATCTACTGCGGTCAGGATCTTCCCATCAGAGCGTCGCTGACAGGTTCGGCTGAGCTGCCTAAAGATTTAAATCTATATGCATGTATACAGTACACATGATCAAATGCACTGCACTGTGGTGTGCCATGCGATGTGCTTCCGAAAGACGAGCTGTCTGAGTGGGTGCTGGAATGTAAATGCGCTCCCATATAGCCGCTCACTGATTTACATCAATGATTAATGTAATGAAATACATCCTGGCTGCCAATCACTTCAAAAGCGCCGCAGGAAGTGGAATTATCTTAACTACCTCTGTTTTCTCAGTTTTTTTGAGTGTTGAACAGTTTAGGGGAATTTTTCCAAACTGAATGCAGCAAAACATCTAAACAAAGCCACCATTTTTCATGAAAATTTTAAAAAACATGACAATATTGTTAAAAATTTTAAATAAACATAACATTTGTTCTTTTCCTCTGGCAATAAAGAATGCTAACGAATCTGCTAATTGGCTAATCAAGATTAATGCTAACAGTCAAACGTTGTAATTTTTGTTTAATTTAAGTTGGAAATTTAAATATAAAACAAAAAATAAGATAAAGTAAAAATAATCATTTAAAAAATATCCATAGTGCTGTCATTTGATTAAACTGTGTTACCAAACATACACACACAAACATATCATATCAGTTTGTTCCATTTTTAAACATATTTTATATATTTGATACATTTTTTTGTTGTTACTAAGTAATAATTTATGTTGACGGTTTGGACTAAGAGGAGACTTTTCAAACCTTTAAGATAAAAAGAGTAAATAAGTAATTATTTTGTATGAAATTAATTCTAAAGTGTTCATGAGTAAAATTCATTCACTTTAATAGTGACAGCGTAAAGCAGCTGTTTACCGAATGTGCAGACTTTACATTGTGTTTAATCCAAAGGATTTTATCAGGAAATCTGAGGCAAAAATAATCTTAACAAGAAATGACAACCGAGTTTGTTTTTTTGAATAAATGTGCACTAATTTACATGATAAGTAAACATACAGACATACTTGCTTCGCATGTGTCATCTAAGACGTCCATCTGAATACAACAGATGTTGGTTTTCATGCTGCTGTTTGTTCTTTTGTTGCATCCAACTTCCATTATTTTCATGCAAAGTGTGTGTTTTCATCCTTGATGTTGATTGGTGTCGTGCATGAGACATTTCTGCAGCTAAATACTGATGCAATCTCTAATAAATAGACGACATTATTTATAATTCCTCGCTGTTTTGCGTGCGACTGCTTTAGGATTCTTTATTTAACAGTCTTTAAAACCCTGCAGTTGACATCGTCAGGGTCCAATAACTAAAGGCTCCGAGAGTTATTCGGAGAAAAATGTCATTATGATTAATGATTGTAATTAGTCTAAGTGCTTCTATTCATAACAGTGTTGGATTTGACAATTATTTAAAGCTTCAAGGATTACCCTCTGAAGTGCACATCCCAACTTTTTTTGTTCCATTTTTCCGTCAAAATCATATTATTTGTGTTATTTTTCCTGTTTAACTCCAGACAACAAATTCTGCTCTTAGAGTTTAAATTCTCGTGATCGTCTTAACAGATTCAGTCGCAGTCTTAGTTTCCATAAATGAGCATATTACAACGTTATGTTTGTCAATGGGAGATTGAGTATTGTTTCTCACACACACACACACACACACACACAGAGCATATGTGTATGTTTGTGAAAGAGACTTAATTGGATACTCTGTGCTGTTTACCAATCTGAGCGGCTGATTCAGTCGCACAATTAACTTATTAAATCTCGCTAATTAAAACTAACAAAGACATCAATACGAATCAATAGCAAGTTGAGAAGTTGGAGAGTCGAGGAAACGGCAGAGAAGTTCGCTTGAGAAACTCCCAATTACAGAAGAATCAGATTAAAAAAAGTTGTTGACCTCTGCTTGGAGAGGACGGAGATGCACACACACACACACACAAACACACAAAACATGATGAAATAATCACGTACTTAAGAGTTAAAGCTCACAAAGATGATGCTCTGCACAAAAGAGTCATCATAATCTCATCAATCACAAATTAGGGATCAACTTTTCGGACTGAGGCGTTATTAAAGTTATTTTTGTCCCAGTTTGGTCTGAAAAGAGAAAACAAAGAACGAGATCATCTGCATCTTCAGCCAGCTTCAGCCTCCAGTTGCAAACTTTTTCTCTTTTTGCCCTTCTGGTACTGAGCAAGTAGCTTTCAGTGGCTTAATCTGAACTTGTTTGCTGCAAACTGCTGCTTGTTTGGTGTTGACATGTGTTTCATTCGTGCAAAAACCACAACAGGAAACACGATGTAAAGGAGGATAAAAACTCTGTCCAGCTGCCTAATTTGGTGATAATTCTCTCTTAATTAATTAAATAACGGTCAATTCATAAATTATCTGCATGTTGCAAAAGTTGCAAGTTGTGGCCTTAAAAGGGAATATCAACTAAGATGATTTTAAAAACAGGAAATGATGGCGGTTTCCTCTTTGCTGCATCGACTGCATTAACACCCCGATCGAGCTGCCAAGAGATCATTGAGCCTTTTATTGTGCGCTAATTAAATCAGCACACAGTGTCGCGCTGACGTTTGGCCACCATCGTTTACACTCTCAACCAGTCGCCCCGTCACCGCAGAAAAAACAAAAACACTCTGGTCGTGTGTTTCCTGGTGTGTGTTAGTCTTCCTCCCTCCTTGGCTCCCGCCCAGCTTCTGATTTTCATTCCCGGGCACGCTGAGTGCTCCTCTTGACGTCTTGGAGGATTCACTCTCCGAAAGCTGCGCGTTCAGGCCACAATATGCGGCCTCTTATCGGTTTAATTTTCTCCCACCTCGAAAGCATGCCACGGCTTCAGCCTTGTTTATTACCGCCGGAGAGAGACACCAGTCGAACTCCCACTGGTGTGCCATTATTATCACACAGATGGCGATGAGGACTGAGAGAGATAGACGCAGTAAAGAGATGAAGAGAGAGAAAAAACAGAGAGAGGGAGGAGAGAGGAGACACACGAGAAGAAAGAAAGAAAGACAGAAAGAGATTAGGTAGAATTTTCCATTTTAAACACGACCAGATGGTTTTCGAATGTAGGCAAGTGTCCGTCCCTTTTTTTTTTCACACCATGACAACACACCTTACACTGCTGTGCACACACACACACACACACACACACAGATGTGCACTTAGGCATTCCATACAGTGAGCATCTGACACACCTTCATCCCAGAGGCTTTCTCCTGTCGAGGTAAATCCCTGCTGTCAGAGACAATATTGCACAGAATGCAATGACCCCGCCATTTTCCTCGACTCTTGCTATGCTCACTGTTTGGACATCGAGGGTCTCTTGGGGTGACACACACTCACATGTGTGTGTGTTTGAGTGTTTGTGTCGGCGGATGCATGTATGTGTCTCCCTCCACACGACCAGAGGAAAGCCCCTGGGATAACAGAGAGAAGCATTTTCTCACCCACAACAACTGCTAATGTTTACTTCCTGGTTCGATCTGCAGCTTCAGCCTTCAGATTGTGGCTGCATCCCAATTTCATCAAAAGAAATATTCATCATAAATATACCTCAAACAGGTGTGAGTGTGTGTTTTTGAACCTGTAAGCACTCAGCTGTTGATTTATCTGTCAAACTATAGAAAGGTGGCCGGGTTAAAAGCATAATGTGCAGCAGTAAAGTCGCTTCCTGTTTGCACAAACGGCGCTCAAACGTCGTCCCTCCTCCTGTTTCAAGGTGGTTACATTCAGAAGCCTGAATAAACAGCTCTGCACCTCTGCACCACCATGAAAGAAGCTGCTGTAATGCCATTCTGTTTGAATCCAACCAAAGTGCATGCTTCACCCTCTCTGTGCTCACCTCTCACGCTGCTCTGTGTGTGTGTGTGTGTGTGTGCATTTGGTCAACAGACACACACACACACACCTGCAGCCAGCTCATGACACAGAGGCGAGGCAACCTGGTCGCCATTTTTTTAATGGATTTCTGACCTCATGCTGCTATTGGCTGGAAGCTTCACACCGCTGACCAAAGAAAATACAGACAGGAGAGAAGAGTTTCTGCCGTTAAGACGCCACCAGGTCAGAAGTCATGATTGGGGGGGGGGGGGGTGTTACTCTTGTTTGAGTCTAAACATAAAGGACAAACATGCATATTACGTCTCTGAAGCTGAGCAACATCTGACGTGAATGAAGAGACTTTTTAGACTCAGATATGCAAGCTAGTAAGCTAGTAAGCTATGTAAGCTAACTCCAATGGTATAACTTTCTTTTTCTATTTCTATTTTATTGCAAAGACTGTATTATTGTATATGCATTCTGTATTATATTCCATGTTAAAAGAATCTGCTGTGTTTTTTGCAGTGGGACTCAGTGTTTCACTCCCAGATGCTTCAGGTGCCTGCTCTTCTTCTTCATACGCCTTTTAATCTCCTTGTTTACTGGCAGCTTAGATGTGTGTTATTGCTGCTATGTTTTCAATTTCATGCATGCTTCTTGTTAATTGGCTTGTCAGTGTGTGTGTGTGTGTGTGTGTGTGCGTGTGTGTGTTGGAGCTGGTAAGGTAGCGTTACGTATTCCACTGAGCAGCCACTCTTTGCACCTGTGAGGCTCTAGTCAATCTGGTGTTGCTGGTCCGTGGCTGAACGCTTTGAAAAAAAGCCTGAGGTCATCCAGGAAAGGAAAGGTTGGAGTCCGGAGAGACGGGGGGGCGGATGAGGAGGATTGTGAGCGAGGGAAGGAGGATTACTCTCCAGAAAGAAGTGCTTTGTCTGCTGCAAAACCTTCCCCCTCCTGGCTTGTTCTCCTCCTCGTGCCGACAAACACGGGAACAATCCTTTACAAGGGACTTTTTTCACACTCAGACGATCATCAGCATATTATGTTTTTCCTTTTATGTTCTATTATATTTAGGTAATTTGTGTTTCTATCTTTAATAAAGGCCGAGTTTTTTTAAGCTAAAAATTTGTTGATGAGCTTTATTGCCTTTCAATCAAGTCGCTAAGAGACAATATTTCCAAAACTGTCATTCTCAAATATGAATCTTTCCTCTTTGGGGAGGAAGCTGTGATGAAATAGATGGATGATGTAAAAGAAGGAGACGGAGGCGAGGGACTGATGGATCTTGCAGAGGGGCTGCATGAGGAAAGCCCTTCTTTCTGCCTAAAATCTCTGCTAGAAGCTGTAATATTTCTCACATTATATGATTTCTAAAACATGTGTCATTATGTCATTTACTGCCAGGATTTGAATTAAAAATCTATTTGCAAAGAGCTGATGTAGATTTTACCCTCATGGCTAAAACTGAGTCTTATAGCTGCAGATATTTCTTTCAAAATTTATGTTTTTTGGAAGTATTATTAGTGCTGGAGCTGCAGGAGCTGGTGAGAGTTCAGCTCTTCGACCTGCAACACAGTCTGGACCAACATCTGAGCTTCCAACACACAACCTGTGCCAGGTTTAGTGTTCGTGTGCCATGTGTCTGTTCCTGCCCTCCGGAGAGAGTCTGTGTCGTACCCCGAGTCACCGCTGCGAGCTTTGCAGGGATCTTTTCCAAAAACTCCCAAACTCCACCTGCCAGGTGAGATTGCCTTTCTATCACTGTGGAATAGCCTCTTGAAAGAGGGCAAACGAGACGGGCTCAGCTAGCCCTCAGTGCTAACCAGGCCCAGGGAAATCCTTTTTTCTGCCTCGTCACACCAGCAGGAGGAAAAAAAACATATTTAAACACAAAACAAAGGGAATCCATCACAGCTCAGGAGAGAATAAACAAGCAGCGGTCAGTAAAAAGGAGGGAGAGCGACTTCCTCAGTCCTCTGGCTCCACAGAGTCACTCAAACAATCAGGATTTGGATTCAGAGAGCTGCCACAAAGCCAGAATATTAAGACAGAACAAGGAGAGTGAAAGCATAAAGGCCGGGAAAAGTGAAGATAATTAAAGAGATATTCTGTCTTACCTGTAATTTACACCAAATCTGTCTTTAGAGTTTTTCTTCTCTAATGAAAATCCTGCTTAGCTAAGCAAGTAGTTAATCAAATTCAGCCTCACATGCTTCTCTAACTAAATGCCTTGGCCTTTTGCCACGTTCTAAAAATATTATCTTAGCACACTGACTAATTTACTGGTTAGCTGAGCACTAATGATTGAATGCCTCACTATTTTGCCCGAAGCAACGAGCGCTGGTGTGTGTTTGTGTGTCTGCGTGTGCGCGCCTTATGATTCATGTTGAATCCATCTTTTCTCCGCGTCCGTCCCTGTGGGTTGACAAACACAACCGTCGCACACTGACAGCGCCCAACAGCGCTCTGGGGGACGATCGGCGCTTCTTTTACAACTGGTTGGGAGTGGCACTTGATGCTTGAGCTATGACTCTTTGGAGAAAATCGTTGCAAAAAGGATCAAGTTTCATCTCGCGAATAAAAATGATTAATTCTCTGACAGAAACTGAACACAAACTGCTTTAATTTGTCCCCATTAAACGTCCGATTGATCACACTTTTACAACCTGATTTGTCTCAATTTGTTGTAAACACAAATTGAATCAGATTATGCATTGATCCTGTGCCTGGGGTGGAATTTATCATTCTTTTGTTGATGAGGATAAATTAATGTCTAACAGCATGTCAACTGAAGTACAGTACGCTCCCTTTTTTCTTCTATGGTAAAATTTAGTGATACGAGATTTACTTTTCTAGTTTCTGTCACTTAATATAATATAATGTATTAAGTAGTAAGATATTTTTAACAAAAGGTCTTTTAAAGCATCATGTGAACTCATGTAACATATCTATTGCACAATAAAAAGACACAAAACATCAAGATAAAACTGAGTTTCATTTGCTCATTTTTATAGGAAAGGATCATTTCCTTGATCCGGACTCCAAAATAAGACTTGTGTTTACATCTCTTAGGAGAAAATAAATACTTAAGATGTAAGAAGAAGATCAGATTTAAGTTAAGACAAGTTATGCATTCAGTAGGTGATCATATTCAGGCTTTGATTCTCAGAAAAGACTGAGAATCAATTTCTAAAGTCCAAAGTATGAAAGTAAATTTTTTATAAACTCTAAGTGCTGTTTTTTTAAGAAAAGTACCGAATATCCTTCACAGTTTTATTGCACGGTCACGCCAGCTGTTATTCCAAATAAAGCTCTAGTTTGCAGGAATTAGCGCCATCTAGCAGTGAGGTTGCAGATTGCAAACAACCTAATATCCTTCTGCTCACCTTCATCTCTAAACATGAAGGAGAACCTGCAGCATAACAGACTGAAAACACATTAACTCTACTCTCAAGTGATCATATAATAATAATATTAAACAACAGAATATGAGAATGTAATATTCCATTTCTGCCATATTGTATCAGTAGATTCCTCCTAACGCTCTTTGACAGACTCCATTTTGCTTCTTGCTCTGTGTTTTTTCTTAACAAAGCTCGTTGCTGTGATTAAGCAGCAGAGATCAACCTGATGCACATTCCTCTCCTTCCTGTACTTCAACACACACATTAACATGCACAGACGGTGCGTTCAAGGCCGTCCCAGCGTGCACTGCAAAACCTTCGCTTTCCGACGGCCATGCTTGTCCACAGATTATGCTGTCATGGCAACGGAGTTGAACACGGGAGGAGGGCAACATCCCTCCCTCATGTCCGACTCCTCGTCCGCCCACTCCTCCGTCTTTCCCTCCTGCTCTTCCTCTGTTTTCTGCGTCTCTTATCACGCTTCTCCTCGTCTCTTTTAACTATCGCTGCTTCTCTGAAATACAAAAGAGAGCTAAAAAAAAAAAACAAAAAAAAAACGTCTCTGCTGTTGTGGACTTTGGTTGACTTTTGGCTGAATTGCACAGTGGATTATATACTGAGAACCACAAGGAGATAAACTGAAGTGGGAGAGAGGAGAAGATAAAGTAAAGTCGCTAACTCTTTCACTGCAAAGAAACAGTGCTGTTTTTTTTTAAAAGATCATGCAAACAAGAAATTTATCAGGGTCGGGGATTACAGATGCCTTGTTAGCGCGGGTAAATTTCAAAGGTCAAAAACTAACTGTTGCACAGTCAGTCGCTTCACTCACTCCGGCAAAATAAACAGTGAAACAGCATCTTGAATCAGGCAGGTAAAGACGCAGAAACTTGCAACTAAAAATATTCCTCATTTAATCCGTTGAGCAGCTTTGCTTGTGTGCTGCATAAAGAAGAACACTGGATGTTCTTTGCATGTACGACTATGACACTTGCATGCAGATATTCAAGTCTGTGTCAGTTTTAATGTATATAAGCAACTTAAATAATCATGGTTCCAAAATATAACACAGCAGAGGAATCTGATTACTGACCCTGCAGCAGTTTCCTGGTCATGTTGAGGCATTTCAGTAATCCGGCCTGTTGTGTTCCTGTAAACACTCTGTTGGTCTGTGTGCATGTATTTACATTGTGACGTAATGCGTGTTTACATGAACATGCATCGCTGCATCTCTTCGACTTTGTGAGTCTCACATTGCCGAAGCAAAACTCACATTTGTCATCATGCACACACTCAAAACACACACACACACGCCTGTGTACGACAAAGGATGTATACTCGTACCCCAGAGGAGGTGAAGAAGAAGCTGTTTATAAAAACAGGTCGAGTGGAAGTCCTGCGGTTAGATTTTGGAAGAAGTTGTTCTGGGACTTAATTAGCAAAAGTCCCACGTTTGAACGGACTAAGTGCCCATGAGCTCTGCTCTCAAATCTGGGACAGCTCAGGCACAAACGCACATAAGATGGCAATATCTATGCATACATCCACACACACACACACATAGGATGATAAAACCAACGCACATGCACACAAACACAAACACACAGCTGCACAGAGATTAGTCTACAGAAAATATTTCAATCCAGCACATAAAGGATTATTTTTTTTAGAACTGGCAGCTCCTACAGATATCCACCAACAGCAAACAGAGAGCGAAAGCCCTTCACGAGAAATCAAACACTTGAAAGTCAGTATATTTGAAATGTGGCTCTGGTTAGTGGTGGTAAGGATTCACAGCAGCTACTGTAGATTCACACAATGAGGAAGCAACAAAAGAGAAAGGCCACAGAGTTTCTTATAGAGGTTTTTTCTACGTAACTTCACTGCTGTTATTGGTATATTCCATCAATTATTATTATATAAATCCACTTGTAAACATGCTACTTCTAGCACAGTGTCAGCAAGGCTGTAAAAACAGTATCTGTTTGAACCTGTGAACCAGTGTCAGAGAGGTGAATTATTCTGGATTAAACATTTTTTAATGAGATGGGACTTTATGTCGCCATTAAAATCCGAACTGTTTTGAACATAAGTTAAGTGAAGCTGCAGTATTTTACACTCTAAAGGAGCCAGCTACTGACTTTGTGAAGTGGACGGAGTGACAAACTGTTATATGAATCCAATACTGGAAAAAAAAATACACAAGAAGAATGACAGAGTATAGCAGCTGTAGATGGTTAACTTATCCTGTTAGTCAGATAGATGATTGAGTTCAAAATGTCCATTAAAAGCCTCATTTCTCATCTCAGCAGCCGATATCACAAACTGCTCTCAACCCCACCTTTGAGTTTCTGTTCGATTCTCTTAGAAAGAAAGCGAAGAAGAAGAAGATCAGGAGCAGAAAGGAAACAAAAAAAGGAGACAACGTTCAGGTTTAAAGGGAGCAGCCGAGAGGAAAAGGCGACATTTGGAGTCACTTACTTGCAGTGCTTGTGAGGCCCGCTGAGCGTCTCGATGACAAAGCATTCGCCGCCGTTCAGGCAGTAGGCCAGGTCCTTCTCATGGCAGGGCTTGAAATGCTCCGAGTGCAGCGGAGGGACAGTTGGAGAAGCTGCAGGACAAAAACAAAAAAAGATCCTCCTGTTAGTCAAACAACAAAACAACAGAACAAACAGAGCTGAATATACATTTTTTCCATGAATGCATTCGCTCTACAACATCAGGTGATTTATCTTGTCGTCTTCAAGCAGCTTTTTACTTCTCAAACATCATTATCATCTCGTTCTTCACTTACAGTTTTGCAAATAAATCATCATATTGTTAAAAAATAAAGTACAGCAACTAAGTTTTCCAGTTTTCCTCTCCATCCAAAGAGCCACAGTGAGCATCTGCCACAGTCTCAGAACACACTGCATGTTGTGAATAATACCAAACACACCACTGTTTGTTTAGACCGTGTGGTGTCACCAGCGAAAAGATGGATGGAGGACGGATAATAATCTGTCCTGCTGTGATTAATACTCTGCGTTCACACTAGTGCTGTTGGAGAGCTTGACTTCTTTCAGCAATTTATCACAACATGCATGGCTGATTGTGGACAGTACACACTTCTGAGGGAATCGGCTCAGAGTTCCTTAATGGATGATCTTATCACTGGAAATTAATAAGTGAAGCACCAGTTGCTTAAGAGAAAAATATGGAAATAATACAGTGACCTGATCTTACTGTAAAAAGCACGCTGCAATTAATGGCGTTCTTAGCATATTTGTGCTTGTTGAGGATAATTTATAAACCAGAGGAGATGAATGGAAATGCAGAGAGTTCAGGGAGTTCACGGGCAGTCATCCATCAGCAGTGTTTTGAAAGGCTGAGATGCAGTTGGTGGGGGCACGGCGTTTAGACGTGGGGAGAAATCAGATTTTGCACCACAGCTGATGTTCCTATTAATACCAGACCAGACTTTGCACTGTTTCCTTTGTGCTTACAAATGAAAAATGAGCCTGCTAAGGGCCATCATTAGTCGAAGCTCAGCAATGTTTCTCAATGAACGGCAGCTATGTTTACACGGAGCCTGATATTCTGCTCATAATGGGTTCAAAGCCCAAAGAGAGTAAAAATACTCCACTTCAATCAGAATCAACAAGCCCGAACAGATTGAAATTTCAATCAGTTGCAATCAGATGAGATTCAAACTTTTCACAAAATAATCAAAATAAATATCGCACAATTAACTGTGATTGCATCCCCGCTGCGTTCCCCCCCGCACACGCCCTCCGTCAGGACGCATCAGGACAGATGCACGACAAAATGACAGCGTGTGTTTTCAAACTTCTGAACACTAAACACACACGAACTCACAGCACAACAAGGACAACGGATGCAACGAAGCGACAGCAGAGATCCATCTTCAGGAATCTTATCAAACATGTGCCACAGAGATACTGATGAAAGGTTTGGTGGCTGTTTGAGAAGATGAAGCACCATGTTGGACGTCACAGAGCTGCTCTGACTGGATGTGCTGGTGCATGTGAACAGCAGACTGCATCAGATCACATCCCAACAAGTCTCAGAAAGATTTAAACCAGAATGCAAAAAACACTGTGCATGCAAACTCAGCCACTGATGAGCCACAACTCGCTGCTTCAGTGATTGCAAATCAGATGCACTCAAACATGCTGATATCAGCCACCAGCATTCTGATCAGAGCGTTTGAGCTTGTCCTTAAATAACGTGTGGAAGATGCAGCCAAATGAACAGAAGATTTCTCAATCAAGACATAACAAGAGATTAATAATAAGCGGAGTCCGGGGGGAGCTGACGGGTGAGGAGAGGTGAGTTATATCAGCGTGGCCTCAGATCCCTTAATCAGCAGAAGAAGGTGTGTGTGTGTGTCAGGTGGTGCTGGGTTAAATTATGAGATGCCCGGTGGTGACGGGGCTCCGGGGATCTGGAACAACCCTTGGTAATTGGCTGTTTGGGGACTAGTTTCCACGTGAGGAGGAGAGAAGTCGAGGATGTCAGCAGGTTTGACTCGATGGTAAACGGGTCTTAATCAAGTCCGAGCTTATTTAACAGTAATTCATTAATTGTGTTAACAAACAATTACCTTTAACTTTTTCCACCAAAATTATTTCATTTGAGAGCACAACTGCTGCAGCATATTAAAGGGAAATACCACCGTTTTTACACACAAAGATCAGTGAACTAATGATGTCATCAGAGCATTTTTTGTTGACTCATGACTTGAACTTTAATTTTTTTTGCAAAATGAAGAGGTCCTGTGCACATATAAGGGGCAGAAAATCAGGACATCTTTGCACATTTGTAACTTCTGTGACTGTAACTTTAAGTCATTTAAATAAAAAGTGACAGTAGGTGGCGTGAGTCGCAACTTTTTAGTCAAGTTTCAGAAATAAACCCTTTTTTTAAGAAGAAAAAACCTGAACTCTTGATTTAAGCAAGAAAATATGTGTCAGATCAGAATTCTAAGCTAAAACCATGTAGTTAAAATGGTTTTAAATATTGAATTAATGCAACATTCACATGCTTTTCTGAGCTTTTCCTCTGTGATGCAGAGACTTTTAAACAGGCGGGGTTAAAGGTCAGCAGCCCCCTGACAGTGAAGGTTTATCAAGGTGACCTTGAACTCAACACGACACTACTGTGCTTCCAAACACTGTGTTTACCCTGTAAAGTGCAGAGTTTGTGTAAAATAAAATAAAAATCATGTCATTAATTGCTCTCGCTGAATTCTTGCCTCCTCGCCTTGTTTCCTCTCTGTGGGGTTACATGTGCAGCGGAGCTGATGAGTGACAGGGCCCACTGAGTGCTGAACAACATTTCCTCTGTTATTTTCATTCCTGCATTCATATTGTTGCCAGATTTTTCTTTTTTTTTGCGACTGTGTGAAACTAACAATTTGTAATCTGCATGAGAAATTACAGTGTCTTGTTTCCTCCGAGGAAAAAAGTGTCGCAGCCACAGAAAAAACCGACACAATGGCGAGGCGAGTGCACCGGGAAGCTGGATGTGTGTGGAGCTCTCCAACTCCCTGAAACAACAATAATTACATTTTTCATAACATAATTGTGATCCTTCACCAACCTGAGTCGCCAGAATGAAATGTTGACTCTGCGTGCGACACGATCCTCAGCCTCGAGCTTCTCGTCACATCTTCCAAACTGTGTTTCTGTCTTAATGTCCTGCTCACCTGTCTGCTTCCTGCTTTAACACACCTGTTTCCACTCATCATCAGCCCTGCAGTCGTTGCTGCTCTTTGCACCTGAATAACCAACAACTATTTGCATCACAGCTCCATCTTTGTTCCTCATCAGATCATCGACTGAAGTTCTTGTTCCTGTGCCAGCGAGCGTCCCAGCGCTTCCATGTGTGCAAACTTCCTTGTGTGTTGAATCCTGCTGTTCGTTCCTGCTTGTTTCCTCTCGTCTCATCCACACAGCCACTGTAAGCCCGTTTATATTAAAAACAACTTTGCTGTATCAGATTTCTTGCGTCTGTGTCAGCGTGATCTGACCAGATATGGACCAAGCAGATGGGCTGTTTGAGAAGTTTCTCTTTTTTTTCTGCTATAACATCATCTGCATGTACTGAGAATGAAAGAGATGCATGCAGAAGTTTCCTTTAAACCTCCCAGTTTGCATCTGACTGACAAGCCCTCTGCTCAGCCTTCCCTTCCAAGTTTACAGAAGCACCTACAGTGACCGCAAAACTTGCAGAAAGATGCAAAAAAGCACTCTTAAAAAACAAAACAAAACAAGGCAGAGCAACATGGTCAACTTTATACACATGAACTCTCATTCCCAAGTGATTATTCACTGATCTTTACAAATTTATGAATATGACAGTTTACCAATATCATGCAATCAAAGTTAAAAAATGACTCTAAATATGCTTAGTATCGTACAAAGTCAGCTTCACATGACAAAACTGCAGCATGAACATGCATCTCAGAGTGTTGCATCCATCATCTGACACCAGATATCCACTGTTTTTAAGTTTTGCTTTGAAAAGAGAGAGATTCCATCTCAGAAATGCATTTTCTGTCTGTAAAAACAGCCATCAACTAGAGAGAGAAAAAGAGAGAGTAAGACAGATTAATCATAATGAGTTATGGGGGAGTTTATTATATATCTGTGCCATTTGGTGTGTCCTGACATGATTCCTTCAGCTGGCAAAGCCACAAACTCAGCTCACAGACACAAAAACAAAGCCCAGAAACACAATGCGGTGCTGTTTCTCTGCAACACGACTAGATGTTTGAACATAAAGAGTTTCCCTCCGAACATGATTCCATGCTCGGACCGGGCTCTGCTGTTTTGTTCGTCCTGCCGATAAGTGACAGAGGCACCATTTGTCGTCCTCTCCCTTTTGTTTTTTTTTGTTGACAGAGTTGTCACAATGCACTGTAGGTTGTTCAGCTTAACACTCGTCACCTGTCAGCTCAGACGCAAGCGCGCTCAAAGAATTGTGTCATTTTAAGAGAGAGAACGCCAGACTCGACAGAAAAAAAAAAAGAAAAAAAATCATTTCAGTCGGCTGAAAACACGGCTGCAAGTTTGAAAACATTGCTCACACAAGGCATGCGTCAATCACCGCCGAAGAAAACAGTCCAATTTACTCCGCCCTGCTGAGAGGAGAGAGAGACTGAGAGGCGGCACGAAGATCAATAAACCATCGGGCGCTGGATAACACAACCCTCCACTTCAATCTCTCCTTCCCCTCCTTTCGTCTCCATCTTCATGCCTACAGGAGGAAAATGAGGAAGAGAAGAAGAATCTGCTGATTTTGCATCAGTGCATCATGTGGTCACGCTGGAGAAAAAGGTGGCGGCCATTTTTACAACACTTAATGATTAATTTTTTAAAAAAAAATAGTCCAATCAGATCCCTTTCTGTGCTCCTGTCAGTGACACCGTGTCCTCAGAAGACTCCCAGGAAGCTGGATATGCTAAGGAGATCAACACTGAGATGAATCCAATCTCTATAGTGGCTTCAGGTGATGCAGTATTCATGATTTAATTATTGTTCTTCCGTTTTGTAAATCCAGATCAGCAGAGGCGTATACGTGCAGAATTTAAGCGTTCACTAATTCAAATCTGGAGACTCGACACTCGTGCAGCCGTGTCTCGTACCAAATATGTATTTATACTGTTTATTTCCATCATCACATGCATCTTTGAGGAAAGGAAGCAAGAAATATGCATTTAGAGACTGAATATCATTAAGTTCATTCGAGCACTCCCCACCCCGGCATTCATCTGACTGTTTAACTTGTTTGTAATAAAATCTTTGGTTTAAAATGTGATGCAGTTTCTCTCTGGATTGTTTGTTTGGTCACCAGAGAGCTGAGGATGTATGTAACAACGAGCTCTGCACGAAACACCCGGGAGAACGAATACGATCCGTTTAAAGAAGAAAAACAGGAAGAAAAAAAAGCCAAATCACAGATGTACAGTTAAAGCCTTTACAGAGAACTTAGCTAATGCTGATCTTTGTCTCCTGCTTTAAATAATGTCACATGATTACTGATTATTGATCGTTATATCTCACTGGTTTGATATTTCCTCTGTCTGCAGGTGCCAGACTGGCAGAGGTTTCTTTGCAGCTGTAAGTGGAATAAATGCATCTTTATTCTGTCTTCTACCCCAAAAGCCCTGAGTCCAGCAAACACTGGCTGCAGAGGCATCTGGTCAGCAAATCCTTAATTAAGTTTGTCAAATATTTTCCCTCTAAAATGATCTGGGAGACGACATTTTTCCCACTTTTCCCCTCTGGAATGTTCCAGATATTCTCCTCTACAGTTCACACTCAGCTGCCTCTTATTCATTTTAAAAATCATGTCAAGAGTTTTTTCAATTGAAATTTATTTCTGAGTTTGCATAATCAACTTAAGGGACTTCTGAGAGGGAATTTTCCATTGATTTCTGTCTAAATTCCCATTCCTGTATCCCTCTCCTGCTCTGTTTTTTTAACATAGGGATGATTTATCTGTGTCAGTTTGGAAAATGGTCTCAGTGTAGTTCCTCTCTGTGTTCTTGGTGAACTGAGTCACAAACCAAAGAGAGCTGCTCTCTAAAACTTCCCCATCTCTGCGCTTTTTCACAGAGAATTTGAATAAATGAATCTTTAAGTATTCTCGGTGCAGAAAATGATGCAGTCGGACTTTTAAGATGTCAAGAATTTTGCAGCTAAAACAAAATATCCTCAAACTGTTGCAGCAAAAAAAACCCAAAAAACCACAAAGCGCTGCAGTCTTTTCCTTATAAATTACCTTCCAAAGGGCCAGTTCAGCAAAATGTGCTTAAACACAATTCAACTCATATTTTATCAAGAGCGAACAATTACCTACAAAACACTGATCAGGCAAAAACTGGTGGAACATGAAGATGAACATGTTGCATCGATTCTGAAGTCAGACGTTACTTTGCCTTCATGACTAAATGCTTTGAGTAAAAATGTTAAAATACTTTAATCAGGATTATAAAATATTTCCCTTTTTTCTCCAGTATCTCTCCATCTCTGCTTACTTCCTCTCCTCCTGTCCTTCCTCCATGTTCATGTGTGTGTAGCTTCACACAGATGTGCCTGAAGGGTGAAAACAAGACAGTTCCTTGGGCAGGACTGTAATGGCGTCCTTCACGGTTGACATTCTCCCAGAGTGGCAGAAAGACAGGCAACCAGCCAGCCAGCAAGCCAGCCAGTCAGTGTGCTAGCTAGTCAGGCAGCCATGCTGAGAGCAAAGGCCTCTGGCAGACTAGTCCTGGCCTGCCTGGTTATTGATTGGCCCCCGAGCAGGAATAGAGAGCAGAGGCACAGGGACAAGAGATGAAAGGATACAGACTAAAATGGGATTCGGTGTTTTCTGGTGGAGAAAGACGGCTTATTAGCTGCAGGAGGTGGCGGTTGTGAGAAAAGTAAGCAGCAGTGCAGGTAGGTAGCACTGAAAACAGAGACATTTAACCAGGAAGGAGGTGACAGAGTCGCCTTGAACTGGTAAAATCTATCAGTCAACAATCACATGCTGATGCTTTTCCTGTTTCTGCAGGAGCCACCAAGAGAGGAACCGAACAGCTGCTGGCTGAACCTCAGCTGGAACAAAACAATATTATATCCTCATATGTGTTTGTAACACATAAATGCAAACATGAAGTAAGCCACATGTCAAACGACATGTGCAGTAACATGCAGATAATATCTGAAAAAGCTTCAGCTTAAAAGAACCAGCAGGAGAAACTCTCCAGAAAGATGATGGCCAGGGTTTTATGCAGGCCGGTCAAGTTCATCCACATATAAAAATTTAAATGTATTTCCTTTATGGATCTCACTCTGCATTTGCACAGAGTTGTTGTCATACTGAAACAAGAAAACGGCCTCTTTTAAATCCTTAAAGCTGAAGCCACAGTATTGTGGCATGAAGATGTCACTTTGTTGGGACTAAAGAGCCTCACAGACAGAAACTGTCCCACATCACAGACACCACACATGTACAGATGCTTCATCAGTCAAACAGCCATTAACTGAACACACAGTTCATTAATATCTGAAGTATGGTTTCCCATTTAAACTTATCACACTGCAAACATCAGCAGATTTGAATGCATGCTTGTCTAAAAGCATAAAGCAAATAAAACAACGATGCAGAATCTTCTTCTTACAGTGACAGGAAAGTAAACTATGAAGATTTTTTTTTTTTTTTAGCATTTTAAAAATCATTCAGGCCTTTATAACGACCGGCAGCCTGTGAGACACTTCTGGGTCAGTTCACTAAGTCTGAAGACTATCTAATCAGAAAAAGACTTTTCAAACTCGCCGCAGACAAACAATCCCTCAGTAAATAAAAGGTCAAAGAAACACATATTCCGTCTTCGCTGCTCCATCTCTTTTTCCATCCCATCCTGCCCTTCTTCTTCTTTTTTTACCACCACTTACTGCTCCACTATCTTTTTATGTCATCTGCCCGTCTGCAGCCCAGCGCTGCAGCAGCGGGGTCACTAGCAATTTCCTCTTTTTGAAAGAGAGGGCGCCTCTTCATTCTGTTCCAACAAAGAGCCGAAACACACGTGCACAAATATCCGTGGATGTACAGATGCATACGGCGCCGGCTTCGGCCAACAGTCTCTGAACTAACATCTGTGTGTAAGCGAATGAAAGAAAAAACACACAACTGTCCGTATGTGCCGCCGTGAGGTCATTACGTGGAGTGATGGAGTTCTCTGCTATCTAAATTGTAATCTTGTTGAAAACCGCTGGTGCAAGTATCGACTCGCTTTACATTGTAAATGTATTTCTTTTAGTTTTGTTGGATTCGTTCATCAGACTCGTTTTACTGGAGATAAAACGAACCTCTCTTGGTCTTTGAACAGTCCTGTGCAGCAACAATGACTTCAAATGTAATCACAATGCAGAAATGTCCTCACAAGCATGGCTTTCTATCTGCCTGTCACACCTGCATTCATCTTATTTCTCAAACTCAAATTTCTTGTCACCGTTTCCAAACCGAAGAAGCCGCCGCGATTTCTGACGGAGTTGCACCTGCAACGTCAAACACAGGGAGGCTACGGCGGTGTGAGGATGTCATTACTGCACAGCATGATCCAATAAAGATAACAACACACCTCCTCTCTCTCTCTCTCTCTCTCTCTTACACACCTGTCCAACAAATATCCACCCAATCACCTCCATAGATACCAAGACTCCTTTGAGATAAGAGTGCCAGTCTGTAATGTGCCGCCTTTCAGCAGCTTCACAGATTCTTCTGATTGAATTTAATGTGTTTTATGTGGCAGCCAAACACAAGATAAATGAGAAGCTAAAGCAATTAAGAATTCAAGGAATTGTAGCCAATAGCTGCGAGCTTTTTGACCATGAACAATTCATGAAAAAGGAAGCACAGCTGCATGTAATTTGCAGAGAAAAAGCAGTGAAAAGGAAGAACTTGGACCCTGACTCGCAGAGAACGCGGCGCGCCCGTCCAACACCAGAAACAAGTCTTGTTTTTCTACCTTGTGCCGGGAGATGTGTGTCTCCCATTCAGCTCTGTATTCAAATCAATGGGAGACAGACAGCGTGGCCGAGCTGGTCAATAGAGCGAGGGATGAGTTCGCGGGAAAAGAAAAGCAAAGTGGGTGGCGGGGTTGGGGGGGGTTAGGGGAAGATGACAGAGAGGAGATGGGATTTACGGGAATGATCCTGCCGTTTGAATGAAGGTGCACAGGCCGTTCGGTTCGGCTCAGCTCCGTGCAACGCGTGTGTGTGTGCACAAGCATGTGAGCATGAGTGTGTGAGTGTGTGTGTGTGTGAGTGTGTGTGAATTTCAATCTGTCTGTGTGGACTCAGGGGTGTTGCACGGAGGCAGCAGAGCTGAGCAATGGCAGCCACTGCATTGCAGATACTTGGCCTGGTGTGGCAAGGCACAGCGAGACGTGTGTGTGTGTGTGTGTGTGAGAGTGTGTGTGTGTGTGTGTGAGTGTGTGTGTGTGTGTGTGTGAACAGGCCTCTGTGCTCTGACTGCACAGCCAAACAGACGCTAAATGTCACCGTGTCAAGATAGCCTCGTGGTCAACGACGAGCTAATCATGAAAATCTGATACTACCTTTTTTTGCTCACCCCCCCCCACACACACACATACCCCCACCCCCCCAGTCACCTCATACGGACTCACAGACATGAACACACACATAAAAACACTCCAGTGGCTCGTTTAAAGCGCACCTGCTCGGTGCAGATAGGCCCCGCCACCGCCGCTAATCTGTCTGCGTGTCACTCAGCCCGGCCTGGCCCATAAAGCGCCCCCCACTTCCTGTTCTGTGCTCGGACGGCATTGTGGGACGCCTCCAGGATTCACCAAATAAATATAGCTAAGTATCAGGCCTCAGCCCGTCCCCTGGCCATCTGGCTCCATAGTGGAGAAATTCATTACTCTCCAGGTGATAGCTCCAGCACACTCTGTCTGGATTGGTTTTGTATCCCTGCAGGCTGCATTCTGACACAGGAGATTACAATCACAAACTGGCTGCCAATGTGAATGTGAATGCTTCCACCGCCGCTGCCGCCGCCACCGCCGCCACCACCACTGCTGCTTCTCATACTAATATTCCCCATCCTGCTAATATTTTAACGACCACTTCCTCTGCAGCTAACGCTCACTCTGCAGCCGCAGCGCTGATGAAAATACCAACTGTTGTGTTTCGACGGGATTAAACTGCATCTGAATCCAACATCAAATCTGTTCAACCAATCTGAATCCTTCTGAATCTCTTATCTAATCCTTTATCTTTTATCGTTTTAAAGTTTTAAACTAAAGTTGGTAACTTAAAATCTGGTAAGAAAAAATAAAACATTTGAGATTAAAAGTATTGAAACTCAGATAGTTTACGTTCTTCCTTTATCTCACAGACTTTTTTCTTTACTTTTAATCTTTAAAAATGGATATTATGTTGGTTTTCAAGCCACTAAATTCAACACAGTGAAACTTTTTATGATCCAAAATGTAAACAGGTGTCAGAACTGAACCCAACGCTTCAAAGTCAAAGAAAAAAATCTGTGTTTTGAACTTTTTGTCAGACGTTGTAACTATTATTATTAAAGTTGCTCTTTAGGGAATAAAAATCTGAACTTTTCTTGCTTCTGTAACTTGAAACTGCTTCCTAAACGTTTGTTTCAGGATGTCGAGTTAATTCAGTCTGAGAGACAGAAAATCCCCTCACAGGACTGGACTTCTGAAATTGCATTGTATTGATTCAGCAGATGAAGGCACTTTGAAAACTCACACAGCGTCTGTGTTGTGGATCATTTTGGATCTTTTTATCTCTCGTTCTCCTCATGTGCATGTCAACTGTTTCAGCAAACAACCACTCAAACTTTATTATCTATTTGAACTGTAGAAACGCAGGAAAAAAAACAGTTTCATAAGCTCCATCTTCACAAACTGATATGAAACTGTTTGCATCTGTTCACCCAGAAGGCAGAAGTTACTCTAAAAGTTACTCTATTACATGCATGATTGCAGTAAAAATGGAGACTTAATGGATGTCGGTGTCGTCGTCCCTGTTTGCTGTTTGCTGCTGTACTTTGTTCCAAAATTCAAATAAATCACATGTCACATTATTTGGAGACAAAATGCTAAAAGTGTGACAGTTTAATCCTGAAAGCAGAGGCTGTAATGTATGCTTTCATTACTCTGTCACTCTTATCTCCCCGGCTGGAGAAACAGCTATGAAAGTCCATTTTTGATGAGGACGAGTTTACATTGATGATTCTTTAAAAGCTCATACACACACTTGAGGCTTCCTTCAGTGTGTGTGTGTGTGTGTGATGCTGAGGGGCCTGACAAAGCATCTGTAATGAGAGCAGCTCAGTCACATCATATCAGTATATTTTCATCCAAACAAAGTCGAAAATGCACCTAAAATCAAACCGTATTCATCCTGTAGGAGCCTGAACCTCTGCTGTATCGGGCAGCTTGATCTCACT
The DNA here is from genome assembly GCA_029814765.1 of Acanthurus leucopareius. Classification (NCBI taxonomy): domain Eukaryota; kingdom Metazoa; phylum Chordata; class Actinopteri; order Acanthuriformes; family Acanthuridae; genus Acanthurus; species Acanthurus leucopareius. The sequence goes on along the minus strand of JAQMCX010000041.1, from coordinate 8,278,999 downwards.
TATACTTACATGTATTAAGTGAAGCTCTTCATATATTTTCTGTCTGCTTCAGCACATATAAATAAAAAAACAACTCTAAATGGGCCTGTGAGTGGAGTGCAGGTCAAAGAGTGCGTTTCTAGGTTAACAAGTTCTACATCAGAAAGGGCTTTTCATCGTTTTTCTCTCATTAAAAATGCTTCGTGCATAAATGTGACCTCACTTCCACAGCAGCTACAAGGTTACGAGCATAAGAAGCAGGTGAAAAATATTCAGTCCCGCCTTCAAATCCTTCAATTAATCAACCTGGAACTTTCTCGAGAACGATTCGGGATCTTGAATTGCTGACTGTAAAAAGCCAATAAGACTCCTGGAGTCCAAGGAAAATCATATAAAGACCCACAATATTCATACAGTGTGAAAGCTCATTGGATTTCCACTTGGCTCTTACAGGGCGATTTAATAGGATCCTCAATCAAGTTGTATTTAAGATCCAGCAGTGTTGGAACTTCTTATTTGATTTTATTCTAACCAAGTTTGCAAAATGAAAAGGTTATTGCTCCCATGGGTCCCTCTGTGGGCATATACAGAAATCCAATTATTGATCTCCTGATGACGTCTGTGTGTATATTTGCAGCTCATGAGCCGCAGGAATAAATAAAGTGCAAAATGCAAATGCAGATGAAAAAAAAAGGGTACATCAAGAGTGTTTAATCACTGAAAGTTAATGTTTCCACTATATTGGCAACTTTGATCCCTGTGAGGCTCCTTTGAGTTAAACATTTAACCTGTAGCTGCTGCAGTGGAGCCGCATTAAAGCCGACCAATGAGAGCCGAGACGATGCCGAGCAGCTCGAGGTCGAGTCTGTCTGAGAAACAGCAGCTTTGATCAGCAAATATTTTCTATTGAAGTCGTCTAAATTCATTTCTAGCTGTTTGATTTGACGTCTTATATTCCTTCAACCCATTTTTCTCAGACTGTAAAACTTTGTACAGTCAGAAAGTTGCGTCTCTGGGGATGAAGAGTGTTTCTATCTTCAGACAGAAACCATACTTTGTCTGTATAGGCAAAAGAAAAGCATCATTTGGAAAAGATTCCCTTTTCTTCTGATAATTATTCTATTTGAATGTGAATCTGAATGTCAAAATTACTACACACAGCTCAAAACTATTTACATACCGTCAAACATCTGTAAATCACAGGGAATTAAACAGCAGCACTTGAGGAGCAAAAAAAAAAGAAAAAAAACATGTTCTCTTCAGAGACAAAACAGAATATTTACAAGATGTTTTAAATCTGTAATCCACAAACAGCGAGACGGGGATTTATGGGCGCCGTGCCACATGTGCACCCACACACACTCCAAACCACAGTGTGATCAGTTTGTCAGCCCCCCCACCACCATCACCACCACCACTGCACTTACATCGAATGCAGAGTGAGTTTCTTAATTAAGTCGAGAAGAAGCTATTACTTTTGGGACAGACTTGATTGTCCTCGCTCTGTGGCACCAATGACTCTGGGCCTCTAATCACATGATAAAAAAAAGACAAAAAAAGAGAGAGAGAGAGAGAGAGAAGCAAAGATGTTAGATAGGCAGAGTAAATTTGAGAGGGAAGACGTGACAGAGGAGAGCATGCAGACAAAAGAGGTGGAGGGATAATTAGCCACAGTCTAGCAGGCTGACAGATCTGTTAGACCACTTTAGCTCTCATCCACTAGTGGTGGGTACTTCATTACCAGCCTGTTTTCTCCCTCTTCTCTCTTTCTTCCTCACTCTCTCCGTCTCGGTGTCTCTCTCACACTCCCGGCGTGTCACTCGTCTATTCTCCGTCCCCTGTTCTCTTCTCTTCTGTTCTGTTGGTAATGTATATTAGATAGTCTTTAGCATTAGCATGATGGATGAGTGGCCCTCGTCGGCTTGTTAGCTGTGTGTGTGTGTGTGTGAGCGAGTCTCCGGAGACAAAGACGGACAGAACGAATGTCTGTTAAGGTTGTTAAAGAGGCTCAAACTCTGCACATGCTGCTTTCTGGAAACTCCAGCAATTAAGCAAAAAAATGTGGCTGCAGAAAATGATGCATTCGATTTTTTTCCTCATTGAGCTTCGCACATAAAGCTTTAAATACACGACACATTAACAATCAGGATGGAAATACTCTGCGCTAACAACAACAACAGGGTTTTATTGGAGGGAAAGTGAGATGAGAAGAGACAGAGGAGGGAAAACATGTTGAAAGGAGGATTAAAGTTTGATTCTGATTCATTAAATGTGTATTAATCTGCAGGTAAAAATAGTCCCTGATGAATGCACTATTTGTTTTTGTCTGAAAAATGAGTAAAACATCAGTGTCAGTAGGAACCAGCAGGTTTGGATCAGAGTTCTGACAGACTGACGGACTTAAATTCAAATTAATTACAACTTAAGTCTAATTTTTAATCAATTTCAGCATCTTTTTCTGTGTGTTATAAAAACCTCGCACTCACCAGAGTGTTTTCTGAAGTCACGTTGTCTGCAAACTTATTCGAAAGTGTCTGTTGCATCTGTTTCAAACTTTCTTTGCAGTTTACAGACCGACTTTCTGGCACATTTTTGACCTTTCACGCTCGCTGTAGTTTGTGTGGGCAGAGTTTTTCTCCGCAGTGATGGATTACTGTCGACCTTTCAGGCAAACTCACTCACAGTCTTATTGTACTTCTAAATAAAGTCGTCTGGATAATCTTTCAAAACTGCTGGCTGGTTTTAAAAACTGTTTAATAGTCTGACTGCTTGTTGGATTCTTTTAAAAATGTTGCAGCTCCTCCAGACTTCAGCTTTTCCTTTAAATGTTGCAGAGTTTTGTGATTAATTCAAAAAGGCCAAACTACAAATTAAGATCTGGACTCTAATTAATCAGAGTTTCCTTGAAATCTCGTAGGTGGCCATGTTGAGTGACCTCAGATGGTCACGCCCTTTCACAGTAACACACACACACACACACAGTAACACACACACACACACGCTGGCTCAAACTCTCCTCATTGTCGGCTGTTTCCATTCACTTTTCACCACCTGCAGTTTGGACGAGGGCACTCATTCACAAAGTCTGCGCATCTGTTAAAACACACACACACACACACACACACACACACACACACAGAGTGAGACCATGTGAGGCTGGAGCCCTCATGCCTTTCATGCACACACACACACACACACACACACACACACACACACACAGCCACCCACGTGTAATATTTCTGCACAGAAGCCCAGTGTAACCTAGCAACAATGCTGTGTGTGGTCCGGTGAGTGTGAGACCGCCGCACAAAAATCACAGGTGTAAGCTTACTTCTCTGAGTGAGTGTGTGTGTGTGTGTGTGTGTGTGTGTGTGTGTGTGTGTGTGTGTGTGTGTGTGTGTGTGTATAAATACATACACTCCACATACTATGTTGAAGTGCAAACATGAGGACTTTTCCCTTCAGTACATCGTGTTCCCTGAAAGCTGCAGCGTGCCGATTTTTAATTGTTTCCAAGGGAACAACGAGTCTGTTTCTTTCATCTTTTTCCATCACGTCGTTCTTAACGATGCTGAGGAGGAAACGCGCTCGTTATGTGCGCGCACTGTGGATTTAAATGTTATTTAAAGGAAGTTTGCATGCCTCTGCATCCCCCAGCAGCATAGTTTTGCTAACTGAGACATGCTAGCAAACCCGCCCCCCCTCTTCTTTTCCTGTCAGGGCCCTCAAACAGTGAACTCCCCGCACTGTCTCCCTAATTTACTGTCGGACATTTTCATTACGCCTTCAATGGCAGGTGTGTGCCGTGATGGGCGTCACATTTGATTAGAGCTGTGCTAGAGGCTGACCTGTGGAGAAAAAAGGTTAGTTATGCTTGTCAAATTTTATTAGCCAGAAGGCAGTCTTTGTAGCCGGAGCAAGGAAACATGGAGATGAGATGAAAGAGGAGCGGGGGGGGGGGATAGAGAGAGAGAGAGGCTAAAGCAGATAGGTGCAAAGAGTTGAGAGAGTTGTGCTGTTGTGCTAAGAAAAGGAAGATGAAAGTGAGCCTGTAAACTAAGACGAGTAAGTGACACATCACGGTGCGTTTTCGCCGCCGTTCAAGCCGGGGCTTTTTCTTAAATGACTCCAGACAAGCTCGACTAATTGTTGAAGCATATTTAAAAAAAGGAACAAGGTCTTTTGGTCGTATCTTTGCTGGCTTCCTTTATAAGCACAGAAACTGTTGGTTTTTCTTCCCTCATTTTTTTTCCACCATTTTGGCGCGACACTGAAGAGCAGGTTTTATCCCCCTATAGACAGAGAAGACAGGAGGCAAACAGCATGAAAGAAGTGCAAATCTGATGTTTCTGAGGAGACTTCCCATTAAGGCAGATGCTGAAATCCACTTTTTTTCCCCCCTGTATTGTGTATGCAAACAGAAAATACATGCTCCAGTTTTTCTGTGGTGGATTTAGTTGTCAGGCAGCACCTGCCTGAGGAAGAGCTCAAAGAGAAGAGACACGTTGATCCCTTGAAAGCAACACATCATTAGTGGAGGCTGCATATTAAGTCATTTTTTTGTCTTCTGTGCCTTTAAAGCATCTTTTTTTTTTTTTTTTTTTGGAAGTTTTATCTGAGCAATTAAAACGTTTCCTTTCATATTCAAGCAGCATCCAGTTATCTTTTGTTTATGGTCACTTAAAAACGGAGGAAGCCGACTGTCGCTGGATGTTTGCGAGTTAATCAGGTTTCAGTTTTACGGCCGTGCTCTCGTCTAATAATAGAAGGCGGATACATGGTGAGTAATGTGTCTGTTGGATCAGATGCTGAGCTGCTTTATGGACAATGAGGCAATGCTGTCCAACCTTTCTGACTTGTTCAGTTTGAAAATGATGATTTCAACCCAAATATGACTTTTTTTACTGAATAGATTTACGATGATTGGAATTTTTATTATTCCAAGAAACCACTTCCTGTTGAATTCCCGTTAAATTAAGTCAATTAAGTTCACTGTTAAGTCATCGTTTTTTAGAGGCATTTCAACATTTTTTTACACTTTAATTTTAATTTGTTTCTAATAGGAAACAGTTGAGTCTCTGGAGTTAATGTATAGTATTTTAAGTTGAAGAAATCTGGATGTTTTGCTGTCGAGTTGCATAATCAGAAGTGTAGGATCATGAGTTTCTGGAGCTCGACTCGTTTTATGGACAAGAAGTGAAGCTCAGCTTCTGCTGCTCTGATTTTAAACATTTTCTAATCTTTCTTTCATAAGTCCACAGAATTGTAAAGCCAATTTTCTGAACTACTCCTTTAAATAATAATAAGAGTAATAACATTCATGTTCGAGCCTCCTCTGATGTAAATTCTTCATTACAGCTTCAAGGTAAATCTCCTCTAAGTTATTATTACCAACACAAAACCATTAAAATATCTTGCAGAAAATGAAAAACTAGAGTTCTGAATGTAAAAAAGGAGATTTCTTTTTATTTTTCGGCGAGGCAACACAAAAAAACCCCTCTTTGTTTCCCCATCGCCTCCAGTTTGGAGCACCACTGACTTTCTGTCCGGCTCTATTCCCAAAACTGCACCGGGAAACCAAACATGGACGGAGCGCTTTGATGTGTGCTTACCTCCAGCACGCAGGCGGCAAAGAGAGGAGGGAAAAAAACCTGCCTGCCTGAGCTTCTTCCCCCCAGTGTGTTGTGTTTAAATCAGCCGGCCACAGCGAGAAGAAGTCACCAAACCAGCCGGCAGCGGCACACACTTCCTAATTAGTCTGCCCTCACACTGGCTAACACCACGGGATAGTTGCTTTTCTCACACACACACACACACACGCACACACTCTCTCTCTTTCATACAGCAGATGCTTTTGTTGTCACTCCAGTTTCCCTCCTCGCTCTCTCTTTCACTCTTCTCCAAGTTCCCATCTCTGTCTTTATGGTGCTGTTTGGTTTTGCTCCCATTCTGTCTTCTGATGCGTCTTTCATTTCCTGCTCCTGTGCCTCATCTTCTTCCTCCCTCCTCCTCCTCCTCCTCATCCCCCCTTCAGTCTCCATCCTCCTCCTCCAGCTTTCTCTCCTCTTCTTGCAAACTCAGATCAACCTGCACAGTCAGATACTCTGAAATATGGATGAAATCTGATACTTGAAGCAGATCTGATTGAAGTGGCATCAGCGTCTGCGGTTTAGCTAATAAAAGAAAATGAGTAAAGTTATTGATTAGTTTTAGTGTCTTTACATGTCAGACACTCCGGCTGAGCTGCTTATGAGCCTGCAGGACCTCCATGCATCGCATTTAGCATAATTTGTGCAAAAAATTAGAGCAAATCAGTACTGATAGATGCTGAAAGTGTGTGAGGACGGACAAATTTGATGCATTACTGTTCGTGGAGGTGTTGAGTAAAAATGCAGACAAACTGCTTAAAGCTTCATCTACTTACAGCATAAAAATACTGTGATGGACTATAAATGTACATTATTTATCATTAGATGTTTTTCCTTGATGTCCAGCAGCAGATCTTTTAAAAACCTGGTTGATGCAGCCTGAAATTCCCTCACTTGTTCACAAAGTTCTTGCATCAGAAACAGAATGCGAAGGGAAGAAACTATGTTTGCTATCATGGATCAAAGTTGTTGCTGGAAATCGATCTGTAAACTTCCAGCTAACAGTTTGATAACCACACAATCTCTTCCTTATCCTGTCTTGAAAACACAAGTAACAAAATCTGCAGTTCCTCAAATGACCACTTGAGTCCGTCCCCATAGAACCACATATGAAAAATGTCCGACTCTACAGCCTGTTGTGTTACAGGTTTGGTCTCTGCAGCTCATTTCCTGTTCATGGCGGCTGCACAGGTGTAATTTCTTCTAAATAACTGACTGATTTAAATTATATTAATGCTTTAAGTTATGCATAATTAAGGGCATGGCTGCTATTAGTGACAGCATCTGCTAGCTGTCTGCTAAGCGTCACACGGTCATTAGTAACAATGCAAATCCCCTCCAGCTCCCACTTTCATCCAAATGTGGTCACTTTTAGCTCCAAATAAACAAGATGGCGACCGCCTTAACGCCAAGATCGAGGCTTCAGAGCAGCACTGCACGAAGCAAAGGGTGACATCATGGTGGATCTGTCCGCTCTGTGATTTACTGTCTATGATGTCACCGTGTTTCCAGACATTAGAGATCAACTTGGTGAGTCTGATGTGATCAATGCAAGTAGGAACGATGATCACAAGCAGGAAAAAGAGTTCATCCTGCAGCAGATGGATGCTACCTGACCCTGTGGTGTTCCTCTACTTAATAAAAAATGTCTGAGGAGGATTTAAGAAGTTATAATCTGAGTTTCTCTCGATGTCACATGATGATGTCATCCATGATGTCATAATGCCGTGTTTGATTTAAAAAAACGACCTGGATCTGTTGTGATTGTGCAACCGGCCTGCAGACGGTCGATCAGCAGCAGGTATTAGCTGCTGATGACAGCAGGGGAGCCTACCTGTCTGCATCTGAACACACACACACACACACACACACACACACACACACACTCATATACACACATATAGGACAGGACACACAAATGTATGTGCTCATACAGATACATACACACTCATGTCGCCCTCTCTGCCTCCTCTGTCACTGTTTGGAAAGCAGCCTGCTGAATTGTCAACCCATCAAACTGCTGCCACCCCCCCACACAAACCCCCCCATAACCCCCCCTCATGTGTTATCCAGAATCAGCCTCAGTCTTCAGCCATTAATATGATAATATTTGGCATTGTCAGTGGTGGAGGCCGCGGCATAATGAGATAATTACAGTGTTGTTTCATTTGGAGAGCGACACGCACGCTCAATCAAAATGGCAGCCCTAATTACGGGCCCAGGGATTGGCTAATGGCTTCGATAGAAGAGCGGTGGCGTGCAAAAAAAAAAAAAAAAAATTAATTAAATAAATAAAAACCCTCAACTTGGCTCCATGAATCTGCTCTCTGAGGGTCTTCCTGTTTGTTTGTTTGTGTGTGTGAGAGAGGAGTGGGACCCACCGGGCAGCGAAGGGTGAGCAGGGTAATAAAAAAGCAAGTAATAAGCGAGCAGATAAATAATACAAAAGATTAAGTGAGAATATCTTAACAGGATGGCTGTCTGCTGGCAAGGCGCTTTGAAAGGGGGGGGGGGCAGAGATTAGTATTGATTAGCTGTGCGTTGAAACCAGCCATTAAACTAATCTCAAGAAGCAACAATTAGCACGTCTCTGGGCCGAACGCCGCCTCAGACATCCATCTTTATAAGACACAAGCGTTCCATAACAGAGAGGAAACTTGTGGAAAGTTTGTGTCAGGATTGACTTTTCTATCCCGAGCGCCGACGGGGAATCACACACACACACACACACACACACACATTTGTGTAACACTCTGCATACAGTAGGAGCATAATGGTGCAGAAGTGTGGATGACTCAGCCTCGTTCCCCTCTGAGTCGGATAAAAAGACGAGCTGCATTAAATCAGGATACGTATGTACACAGACACTGTCACTGCGTGTCCCACATAGGAAATTACAAGGATTAACCAGACACACACACACAGAAATACACACTTTTATACATTCCTGAGGTTGTCCTCTCTCATTCACACACACACACACACACACACACAAACACACACACCCTCAGAGTCTCAGCCAGATTTTCTAATTAAAGGCAGGGTCGCAGGAGAGACTTAAACATGTAAGCTATGTACTCCACTAATGAACCTCTCGATCTGCTCCCCGTCTCTCGCCCGGCTCCCTCTCTCTCCTCTGCTCCGTTTCGGTCAATATCTGCCTGGAGGTCAGACCATTAGGATGTAAGGCACGGCGCCATGTTTGATGGAGGCTGTGCGTGTGTGTGTGTGTGCTGGTGTTTACGCGTCGTCGGACAAAAGGGCCTTCCCTCTGTGTGTGTGTGTGTTTGTTTGTGTGTGTGTGTGTCGTTCCTGAGGCGTTTGAGTTTTTTTACACATGCAGGTAAAAAAATAAAAAAAGGTGGAAAGTTTAGCTTTTTCTCTCCTTGTACTACATTTTTCTCTCCGTATGGATGTTGTTTTTTTTTTCCGTGTATCTCCCGTAGACGGAATAGCAAACGGACGGCGTATCAGTGTCAATATTAGATCCGTGTTTCCAATGCAGCCAGTAAACACAGATAAACGACGGCACTGTGTCAAACTTTGGTCGCACATCCTGAAGGATTAAGCTCAGTCACACGCACCATCTTTGTCTCTCACCTTTGTGTGTGTGTGTGTGTGTGTGTGGCTTATCTGGCATTAAGGTCCAGTGAGCATGATGATGTTTCTCTTTATGTTTTGTCCCCATTCTGTCCTGAGTTCTTATCTCCTCACCGGCAGTCGCCGACACTTTTTCTCCTCCTTTTTTTTTTTCGTAGAATATCGTCGCTCAGGTGTTCGTCCTCACCTTTACGTCTCCGTCTCAGCGGCAGAACCGTTTGTCTGTAGTTCAAATGCTTCGGTGTATGTGACTTGTAAGTGAAAAGGCACATCCATCAAATGTTATTATACAGCTTTTTGTTCAATTTTTTCCACCTTGGTTTCCTCCGACAGCCGCGGAAAGTTCAGTTCGGGCGCAGATGTCTGCTCACAGGCAGCACTTTGTGGATATTATCTGTCTGCCTGTCAGTCTTCCTGCCCTGTCAAGGGCTTGTCACTGCGGAGCAAAAAGCACACCGACGGATTTCACAAAGAGTGAAGCTGAATGCAGAATGTTGCACCAGATCTTTTCTTCCACTTTGTGTTTCCCAACTGAGGTTAAAAATTAAACTGTTTATCCCTTAAAATGAGCAAAATACATCATAAAATCATGGATTTAGCTTTGGAAAATCGGTGAATAGGTGTGAAAATGTATTTAAAGGCCATGATGGGAACCTGAGGAGACTCAGATAACGACTTGTCTCTGAAAAGCAGCCACATTCACACCTGCCTCCGTCTCTCCACAGCGATCAGCGTCTCCAGGGGTTGCGACGGGAGTATCAGCAGGGCCGAGCCGCTCCAGGCTACGAGGAGCTGGACGCCGCACGCCGCCGGATCCTGGAGTACGACCCACACCGGGTGAGTGTGCGTGCATGCATGTGGATGTGTGGCGGCCAGTTTTTGATAGTTTATGCTTAAGTTTTTCATGTTTCTTGCTAGTAAACATCTATTAAAACCCCTGTTGAATAACAGCGAGGCCTCACTGGACTCCAGTTTGAAAGACTGAGACGTAAAATGAAGGGAATGTGTGCGTTCGTGTCTCCGGAGCTCTCCTGTGTTCCTGTGAGCTCCGCCTGTTTTCCCCGGTGCTTTTCTCAGGCTATTTTCAGCTCTCTTGTTAACATTTTGAGGTGCTGTGTGCCGCCGAGGCGCCGTCCGCTCTCCTCCTCATTTAGTTTATGGAGAGATCTATTAGACCGGTGACATTTCCATCCACCCTTTTTTTTTTTTTTGAGCTCCCTACCACAACCTTATCCCTTCCTCTCTGTCGGATCTTATTGCTTTTCCTCCTCCTGGTCCCCGATATCGTCGTTCCCCTCCACCTCGCTTCCTCTTCTCTCTCCTTCTTGTTTTCGGTCTGAAACCTCCTGCCTCTCCCAACCAAGCTGCACCGCTAAATGTCCCTGAACTCGTATTGATCAGGCCTGAGGAATCATTTCATTTGCCTCCATACACTCCCGAAGTCGGCATACTCGCCATGGAAATCGATAACCATTTATCAGTCATTTTACAATGGGATTTTTTTAATAGCGAAGCCAAGGATGCAGAAAATCACACTTTGATCCGAAGCAGAATCACCGAATCTGACCGCAGCAATTTGCGAAAGGCTCTTCCTTCTAGCTAGATTTCTTTTTCATTAAATGACACAACTGAGCAAAGAGAGAGGCGCACAGGCATCTGGGAAATATGGGATGGATTTACCGACAGCATCGCCAATACCCAATCACCTCACGCAACCTGCCCCCCGCTGCGCTCGCTTCCTCGCTTATTGTAGTCCCTGTTTATTGAGCGGTGAAGCCCTGCAGACCAGCCTTCATTAGGTGTCTCAGACAAACACCACGGCTGCTTTCTTTCTTCTAAGGCCCCGGAGGGCTCACTGATTACACGTCCCCGTGCGGCGTGCGTCTCTGCCACGGTTCGTGGCGACTCAGTCGGAACCCGAACCCTGATGCAATTAAAGCACAAGCGAGCGTGAGGTGCAACCTCCGATCCGATTGTTGTTTATCACCCTAAAAATGACAGCGGCGTCCACGGCGAGAAACCAGCGGTGGGTTCCTCCCCTGAGGAGCTCGATAATGAAACACCCCACTCCCAATCACACACACACACTCACACACAGACACACGTAGTGAGAACAGAAACACTGAAACAGTAAAACAAGCAGAACATAATGTTGGATTCACACAAAGAGGAAAGACGATAATGGAAAACATCACTGAAACGCAACAAGATGGCTGAACACGACTGTGAGAGAGTTTTTTAATCAAACAAGGAAGGATGTTATCAATCAGAAGTGTTATAAAGTTGTTAAAATAGAAACATTTTAACTTCTTAAGATCTGATTTTGTTTTACTGAGAAAAACCTGAAACTTCATGCGACATTTTGACTTAAATGTTGGATTGATGCTCGATTTTAAGAATAAATCAAATAGACTTTTTCTCCTCGTCTTTTAAAAAACAAGCTGAGGGTTTCTGAGGAGTTTCCTCTGCCACAAGTGGTGTCTACACACACACACACACACACATACACACACACACACCCTGTAGAGAGATGACTACCAAGAGAATAAGCAGAGACATAAATAGATTTTCTTACCACAGTCTGAGCATTTGTCCTCCTTTTTGTTTATGTCGAGTCTGGTAAGTGTGTAACACAGAGCTCTCTCCCTCTCTCTCTCTCTCTCTCTCTCTCTCTCTCTCTCTCTCTCTCTCTGCCAATAAGACTCATGACACACACCTGTGCCTTGCAGACACACACACACACACACACACACACATGCGTAGCAAAGAGGAACTTAAACCTCCTCAAACTAAATTAAAACTTCACAAACAAACGATTTTTCATGAAAATCCAACACACTTTCACACCAAACTCAGAGGAGCTTTGTGTTTTTGAATCAAAAATATCTCCATGAGACTAAAATAAAACATAATTGAGTTCTGTTTTGTTAATGTCGGTGGTTTTTCCTCATCAGCTGCTGACAAAGTGGTCGTTCACCACTTCGCTCCACACACACACACACACACGTCGTTCTATTTTCTCTCCCCACGTTGTGTTTGAAGAGTGTAAACGCAGACCACTTGAGCTCGGCGCTCGTCGGCCTTGTGTGATCAGCCTTTTAGCTGCCACCTCCACCACCACCTCCACCTCCACCACCACATCATCCACCACCACCGAGCCACGCTCCTCTTTTTATACTCGGCTTTTCTCTCGCTGTGAATGGTTAAAAAAAAAGGCTTTCCAGGCTCTTCACACAAGGCCACGAGCACCATTCTCCATCTCTGAGTGCTTCATGTGTTATTTAAAGAGAGATGAGTGTATGTGTGTGTGTGTGTGTGTGTGTGCTCTCCTGGGTTTGATGATCCAAGGTAACACACTAACCCGAGCCGACATAAACAAAAGCAGGGATAAAAGACAGTGATTACAATATCACTCATGTCTGTGTTTATTCTCTCAGCAGTCGTCTACCTGCCTGATCTGAAGGTGCACTTGTTTCTGTGTGTCGCAGCTTTAAGAAGGTGTGTGTGTCACTGGCTTTAAGTGTGTGTGTGTGTGTGTGTGTGCGCGGCTAACTCTGGTCTTTCAGAAAGGACTCCATGTCTCCTCCTCGTTTCTCTCCTCTCACCCGTCTCCCTCTGTGTCTCTGTCTGTCTGTCTGTCTCTAATTCGACCCCGCCCCCTCCATGTTTCCTGTCTGTGGATAGGTCACACTCGCAATTATGACAATCACACCGTCCCTCCAGCCGTCTGTCTGTTTTCTCTACATGCTAATAGGCTCTCTGTAATGTCTTGATGGCCAATTAGGCCTCAAAGTACACGAGCGGCTTCTTTTTATAGACTTCTTTGTTCTATAAGATGAGTCCAGATGTTGATGTGGTTTTTCATCTTGGCATTTTAGTAAAGAATCTTTTCAAAGAGACACTTGTTAGAATAAATCAGGGTTGTCTTATAGGGTTGGGTATCAAGCTTGGTACTTTTAAGGGCATCAGATGAGTACTGCCGAGTAGTTTCTGAACCTCAGAGCAGATTTTTCTTGAGAGATTGTCGACAGCAGAGAAAGAGAGAGTGAGGGCGAGTCTTCAGCCTGTTGAAGTCTCGGTGAGTCATGGCTGTGGCGAGCTGAGAGCGGTTGACCAGTGTGGTTTCTGCTTTTCAAAAGCTGCACACAGAAAACATTCGCTGCAATATTTGTGATGTGAAATGCAAAAAAAGAGGTGAAGAGTGATGAGTCAAACCAGGAGAAACACCAGGTCGAATGTAAAAATCTGCAGAGCATCTGAGGAAACGGGAAGCAGGAAAAGGAAGTGCCAAGCAAACAGCCAGTCGGAGGGACAGAAGATGAGAGGGGACGAGCGAACGTATGTGTTTGTGGGAACGGGTGAAGAGAAAACTGAGCACATGACTAATAACAGAGCAGAGGTGACGCAAATACGACTTAAAGAGACACTTTCGGAGGGGAGGGATGGGTGGGATGAGAACTAGCACGGCGAACAGAGGGAGCTGGATTGGCACGAGGAGGAGACAGATGGGACTGATTAACCGACAGACACATGGAGGCACTGACATTAAACGACTGAAGGAATGAAGAGGAGGAGGAGGAAGAGGAGGAGGTGGCGGCTTCAGGTGGTCGAACAGTTTCCTTTTTTGCAGGATCTGTAGAGTTTGAAAGGTAGAATCAAGAACTTTTTAGTGTTTCTGTTAAGCAAGAGTGATGTGCATGAAGCAGATGTGAGTAATAAGTCTCATGAGAAAGAACGCTGAGTTTTATTAATCGATCATCATCAGCATCTGAGTTACAAACATTCTTGTGATCGAGGTTTAAATGTGAGCAGTTCACGACCTTTTGTGTCTCAGTATAGATGCAGCTGTTTTTGCATAAAGGTGTCGCCCCCAACTTCAAGTTGAGGTGATCTAAAGACATCTCACAGGTTTTTTCTTGAGCTCTGACAAACCTCTTTATAAATAGAATTTGATTTAGTTCCCAGAATCTTAAAACGATGAGTCAGGCCAAACTCTATTATCAGTCTAATCAGGTCTGCTTCAGTCCTGTTGGGTATATCTGTCAATATGTTGAATAGATCCAGATGTTACGTTTGATTCATCACAGAAGGAAAATGTCTTTCTTTGACGAAAAACAGTGAAAAACTGTCAAGTGAAGGAAAAAGAGTGTGTATCGCTTCTCTTTTTGACAGACGCTTCTTGTTAATTGGTGGCTTCACGCTGCTGTCACTGTTTCTTTCTTAAGTTCTGTTTTTTTGTTGACCACATTTTGAATGGAGGTGTTTTTTTTTAAGATGGATGAACTGAGTCTGCAAGTCTTCTAGTACCTCTTGGATTGAGTCTCTTTGCGAGTTAATCAGTGCACTTTCATATTTCATGGATCTGTTTGCATTTGGTGCCAAAAAACCTCTACATCAGGTTTTTTTTTTCCCCCTCCGTCTTTGACAAATCTCCTCCAGAGCGACAGAATCCATTATACAAATGATTTCACAGGCTGAGTTGCTACTCCACATGACTGATCTTCATGTGAAAAAATCTGCGGAGTTCCCCCTTTTAATTATTTCCAGCTTGAAATGTACATTATCTGCCTGATTGAATGACGTTAATCAGTCGCTCGATTGTCACAATTGTAGTTTACTCCTTTAATTTTTCAATTATGTTAATCTGAACATAATGTCATTAATTTTTAAAGGTTATTTAAAGTTTTCAAGTTTTTTTTTTTACCCTGAAGGAAGCGATTTAATTAAAAAAGAAATTATTCCACTCATATTTTATACTCTTTTCTTCCCTGTTGGCCCCCTAGTGGTCGTTATCAGACATCCAGTAACATCTGTATCTGACACACTGACCAGCATCACTTATTCATTTCCACTCGGACGCCGCTGAACATCCAGGAAGCGTCGCATCAAACACACTGTTTGTCTTTGTTTACACTCGTCCTGATTGCACATCTATGACGTGTTTATCGCAGCGAAGCCGCAGTTTATGTGCACGTCAGCTGACCGTGTTTGAACGGTCGACTGAGATGAGCGGCGCTTCAGTGAACCAGAGTTTTTTTGTTTTTTTAAGCCACTTTAGCAAAAAAAAACACACACACAAGCACATAGTGTAGAGGAAACACACACTCACACACACTCACCCACACTCTCATGCATCTTATCTCCTACTCATTACCCTGTGAATCATAAACAACAGTGGCAGCACATGTGACACCTTAATGAACACAGAAGTCACTGAGAAACCACACACACACACACACACACACACACACACACACACACACTCAAAGTCGTTATAAAAAACACACGGAGAAACGCTCACACGCGTCCAGATCCGACTTGTCATCCGTTGCACAGCTGTTTTTTTGTACTTCTCTCTAATGTTGTGCGTGCGGACATCCATCACCTTGATGATATTTTAATGTCACATCCTCGGGCTGTCTCAACCCCCCCACCCGTACTTTTTTCTCTCCCTCCCACACGTCGGCCATCACTTCATAAATAAACCCCCACATCATTAAGTAAACACGCACCAGCCTGTCACAGTGATAGATGGCCTGCACACACACACACACAGACACACACACACACACACATGCGTTGGTGAGCTTCATGCCCACAGGCAAAAGGCCCCTCTGGTTTTTTTACGCCAACAGTTATAATGAATGCACACCTATTCATCTGTGAACCTGCACCGATCTAAAAAAAAACTCACTCTTGGAATAAAAAAAGCTGCTCAGTTTTTTGGCAAAAAGTCAGAAAGTCGTTATCAGCAGCAGATTTTTGACTTCAAAATGTGCAAACAGCTCTCTTTTTTTGGTTACATGTTGTATTTAGTTTTGTTTCCCGGCGAGATTCATCGTCTCCCTCTGAGCCTCGGCGACCGGCTACGACTGCTTTCACCTGACGAGTGCCTCCTCTCACCACACACACACACACACACACACACACACACACCTTCTGCTGCGAACAATTCAGACTCTCTGTGTCTCACCCAACCCAACACACACACACACACACTCACACAGAGTGCAGGTGTAATGGATGTGCTGGCAAGCAAGTCCTGCTGTGTGCAGACCGTCGGGGAAGCTGCCACTGAAATGGTCCAGCCCAGCAGAGAGCAGCTCATGAAGACGTGAAGGGGACCCAGGGGAGGAAAACGGGAGCGGGAGGGAATAAAAGAGCAAGTAAGGGAGGGAAAAATGTGAAACAAACAGAAAAAAAGGAAGTAAGTGAGCCAGTGAGGCGGCCAATGAGAGGACCAGAAAAAACCATATGTGTTTATGAGAAAAGAGAGGGAGAGAAACTGAGAACGTGACTAAGCAAGCAAGCAGAGTCGTGCAAATAGGACTTAAATAGACGCCATAGGAGGAAGATGGGTGGGATGAGAACGAGCACAGCTAACAGAGGGAGCTGGATTGGCACGAGGAGGAGACAGATGGGACTGATTAACCGACAGACACATGGAGGCACTGACATTAAACGACTGAAGGAATGAAGAGGAGGAGGAGGAAGAGAAGCACGTGATGGTTTCTGGTGGTCAAACAGTTTCCCTTCTGCAGGATCAGTAAGGTGTGTGAGGTGGAGTTAAAACTTTAGTGACTCTGTCTGCTACTCGTGACAGGAGAGCTGCGTGTAGGTATCAACTTTTTGATATCATCATCACCTGAGTTACACAAACTTTAAAGACCAATGGCACAAATGCATTTTTATTTTTAACTATGGACTTGAAATCTGGGTCCACAGCTTCGACTCAGAGACTGAACTTCCTTTTGGGGAGCTGAAGGTCAAATCGTGCAGGTGGAAGGTTGAGGAGCCACGAGTGTGATGTTGCAAGTGAAAAACTTAGGTGTGTGCAATGATCTCTGAGAAGGAACGTTGCCTGTGTATCACATTTTGAGTGATTTGCACCAGCTTTTAGCTTTAGGGTTAAAATGCCTCAGAGAGTCAGATGTAACAGTCTGAAAATGGGGAGCAAAATCCTGCAAATATCAAATAAAACCACCATCATGCTCTCGGTTCCTCTCCTTACCTGATGCACCTTCATTGGTCTGAATCCCTTTGTCAGACCTTGTTTCTACTCTCCTTCCTTTCACTCTAATTAAAAAACTTTTTCAGATTTTTACTGTTTAAAATGTAAAAAAATTTAGAAAAGATGATGAAAATGGAGAAAAAGTGTGGGAGGCCGAGATGTTAGTTTGTGCATATGGAAGAAAGAGAGACAGAGAGAGCAGCTGGTCCGGGGGTGTTTCACTGAGGGAGGCTAACTAATGTTAGTCTGATGTTAGTGTTAATCAGGTTTAGCATATGCCCTGTGTCTGTGTGTGTGTGTGTGTGTGTGTTACTGAGGCACCTGCACTGTTTTAATTGAGTGCACACATCTCTGTCTTTCTTCAAAGTCATTTTAGGTAAGTTTTGCCACTCGGCAGCCATCTTGGCAAAGCTCCAGTCTGTTGTTCTGACCGACAAGACCCGACTCCGTTTGAATAAATGCTAAATGGTCACAAAGTCACAGAAATTAAGAGATTTTGCAGTCAAATCTGACAAAAAACACAAAAATAATGTTCGAAACTTTTTTCCTGTAAGTTATACCTCTACTCCCTAAGCATAAGGTTTCACTAGACATAAATCTTTTAAAGTTGAACCCAGAGTGCCAACCTGATTGGTCAGATGCTGTTGTACAGCACGTGATTGGCTGCTGTGCTGAAGGGGCGGGACATGTGTCATAAAACCATTTCTAGCATTGCAGACTCTTCTATTAGAAATGCTCTAAGTGGTGTGTCTCCTTTCATTTAACGTCTGTGCTTTCTCCTTCTCTCACACACACACACACGCACACACACACACACACACACACACACACACACTGATACACACAAACACGCACTTACATTCCTCATGGGAAAAGCTGCATTTGAAGCACTTGGATCACCAAGCAAGTTGGATTAAGTCCTGTTTTCTATTTTTCACAGACACACTCACAAATTTAGAAGTGTAGTCTACTCTGGACTTACACTACACACACGCACACACACACACACACACACACTCACGTACTAACACACTAAACGGATGCACACACTCACACAATACATATAAATGGCTACATGCAGGACTGACATACACATGTGAAAACACCAGCTGGCACATTTTATAAGAGACTTTTAAGAGGTAACACACCACAAACACATTAAATCACACAATCCACAAATCAACCATGAAAGACAACATACACACACACGCACAAACACACGACACACACACGACACACACACGACACACACTCAGTCACCATCAAAGGCCTGCAAACCTCAGCTTTGGCCAAACTGAAGCTTTTTCTCAGAGTTCATTTCTCTGTTGGAGGCTTCAACCAACTCCATGCAGGCAGCTCACACAGACACACACAGACACACACACGCACACGCACACACACATCCGTTTTTTTGGTTTTTTTTTAAGAAGAAGAAAACCCCCATAATTCAGTAATTACAAGAAATCTAGTCTCCTGATCCTCATTTCCTCATGACCCCCTCTGAGATCACCCTTCCTAACAACTCAAACACACAACACAAGCCTTAGACGTCCTGTCACACACACACACACACACACACACACACACACACACTCGTTTGCCCACCTAGACTCGTGTTGCATTGGAGGCTTTTGCTGATTAAAGGCTACCCGTTGATCCCGACTCTCTGGACCAGGTCTCAGTTCTATTCTAGCCCCGTGTAATTACACACGGCCCACCACAAGTTAGTGTTTGGATCGTACAACCCAGAATTACTCTGAACAAGCTCCTGTGACGAGCTACTGGAAAAAGCGTCTGAACGGGAGGAAAATGACAGAGGAGGACTGAGACAGGAGGTGGAGAGCTTACAGGAGCCTGTTCTCTGGTAATGTAAGGGTTGAGGTGATAATTATAAAATGAAAGTAGTGCTCCGAAAATATTTCCTTCTTACAAGACATTCAGTTCGATATTCGGTCTTGCTGAGATCACTTCAGGCGAAGTGGGAGTCTTTTTTTTTTTTTTTTGAAATGCAGATTTAATTGTTTCTCGCACTAAAATGCTAAAACGTTCCAGGATGAGGCACATTACCTGGAAATGAATTTATAATGAATATTCCAAAATAAATTGATGTGCTTTTGCAACTTAATCGGCGCCGTTACTGCATCGATTGTTTGCAGATCAAACAGTTTTATTGCTGTCAGGTGAATACAGCGGGAATAACTCCAGAAACACTGTTTTTGCTTACAGGGATGATAATGTCGACTAAAGATGCTTGTTTATTAGAGTTTCCTGTTTGACAAAGACAGCAGCTTCTGTCGGCTTGAAGTCAGTCGAAGGAATCCAACAAGGACTAATTAATATCTTCCATTCTGTCCATCATTATCATCACTAACCAAATGGTTGCAATTGTGCTAATATATTAATGAAAACACCACTTTGAAATTAAGGAAGAGTATTGAGCATGTAGTCATGTAGAGGAGGATTATGAGGAGGCTGGATTGAGAAGTTTCTGCAAGGATTCAAGTAGAAAACCAGTAACCTCTCCCATCAGCAGACAACATGCTGCAGTTTGGTGGTTTTTTGGTTTTGGCTCATCTGACTTATGACTGATAGAGTTTAACGGTGCTAAAATATGTTTTGGAAGTCATTTTTGGACAGAAACAGTCATTGCAGTTACAGAATCTTGGTTTATATTAAACCAGCACTTTCTTATTTTACAGTTTGAACAAAGTTTGATAAGCTGCTGTTCTCTTTCAATCCAAGAGTGACACAGAGAGCGACAGATATCTCTTTCAGTCCCACCTTTATACTCCTTAGTCCTTAAAAATGCAGAAAAATCTCCTTAAGTCTCCCTGAAGTTCCCCATTTCTCTTTTTTATTGTTTAAACGAATGTAGTTAGGATCATTTTTAATTAACTGGGTCTGATTTTTGAGGGTTTGATACTTTACTTTTACTTTTTCTATTAAAAAACTACATAGTAAACTGATTTTGGATCAGTAGTTTTTGCACAAATGTGAGTGTGTGGAAGTTTTGCATGTAGATTTTTGGTTGTCAGAGTTGTTTTAACAGTTTTAGCAGAAAATCTGACATTTTGGCAAATATATTTGTTTGGTTTTGGGGTGTTTTTTTGACTTTGTCTGCTCTTTTGCTTGACTTATGTGATCCAAACTCTGTTTTTTTTTTACTTTTCTGGACTTGTGCATTAGTCGATAACTTACAAAGATCAATAGTTTCCATCATATGAGCCGATGACAGCGTTCACCCCCGCTCCGATAAAGAGTGAGAACACAGAGGCGAAGAAAGTGAGCGTCACTTCATTCATTACTATGATTTCTACATAATTTTATACTTTTGACCACTTTTATTGTTTTACATCGTCGGTTCTTTGCGATTTCAGATGATTGTTTGATTGGCAACACTTTCACTGTCTCAAACACACACACACACACACACATAGACTGAGGCACAGGCTGAACTCCTGCTCACACTCCTGGGAGACAAAGACAAGAGTGAACATCTCATTCGAGCATTGTGTTTCCACCCACTGCTATCAAGACTTTCCACACACACACACACACTCGTATTGCACCTTTCTCCCTCCTTTCTCTTTTGCAAAGTCACAATGAGCGATTCCATCCACGGCCTCCTCCTCTCCGTCCTTGTCTCATCCCCGAGGCTCAACACACTCTTCTCTCCTCTCTCCTCTCTTTCGTTTTAAGTCCCTTCATTCCGATGCTGCACGGCAGACGGGTGAGGGTTTTTATTTTCTCCCTGCCTCCTCTCCCCTCCTCCCCATCTGGGGCCGACTGAGGCCTACGGGGACTTATTTGGTGTCTGTCTTTATCCCCACAGCTTGTCTCTGGCCTACGGGCAAACTGCAGAGTGTGATCTGTCTGCAAGTTGATAGAAATCTCCCATTCTCCCCCTCGCTTGTGCCCGCTCTCACTTCAAAGCTCGTCACCGGTCTGTGTTTGAATTTAAGAAGGGGAGGTTCACCGGGGTCGCCCGTTAGTGTGTGAGTGTGTATCTCTCTGCTGAGGTTTTCAGCTACAAGAGGGGTGCAGATACAGGACTGATCAGTCTGACCCACTCGGGCGTCATCGTCGTTTTAAAGCTGTTTTTAGCAACACGGTTTGCAATATTACAAATAAAACACCACAAAGATCCTCTGTAACCTGTTAGATCTCTGAACAGGATGCACCTGCCACTGTTTTTTTTGTAATTCTTAACTAAAGTCATTTAACTCAGCAGTGAATTGAAGCACAAGCACAGATCTTTAAGCCTCGTGCTCTGATGGAGGCGTGTTTGTTAACATGACCAGAATAAATCGGTTAAAATGAGCTTAGACAACTCTTTCCTAAGTGTGCCACCATTTTATCTGTAGGTCTTTAAAACTGGAAATATTCTGAGCCTAATGTCGACCAATCCACATACTTTTCTCTCCCTTTATCGAGCTTCAGACACACAAACTCGTGCAGGTGAATTTTAGGCGGACGAACCCTTTAAAAGCCAGAAAAACTCAGTCAGAAGTTCTGGAGTTGGCAGGAGTTGCATCAAAGTATGAAGGTCAAACGCATCAACCTCACGACATTTGCAGCAGGCCGTTGGAGGCCATGAGGAGCTGGACTCGCTCATCAAGGCCTCCGTCACGGGTGGTGGTGTCAACCCCCACATCCGCCATATCTGTGACCATAAGGAGAGGGGGGGGCTGTTGAACCTGAGCTGTGCAGTTTGAGTCGTCACAGAGCGCGAACGCATGACTCAACTGAACCAGAGGGGGAGCTGCTGGAGCTGCTGATGTGTGTGTGTGTGTGTGTGTGAGCAACACCTCAGTTCAAACATCAATGCTGTGCCCAGGCTCACACACACACACACACACACACACACACTGTATGACACAGTCACAGTGCGCTAAAAAATAAACTGAACAAACTGTCTCTCTGTTACTCAGACGCCCTGTGACTTACCTTTCAGGGTTTAACCTGGAGAGGGAAGACTGAAACCACCCACACACACTCTCACACACACACACTCACACTCACACACGCACATGCACATGCGATCACATGCACACATGCTCACAGGGGTATTCGGATGTTATTTCAGTGAACAGTGGGGAGGCAAACAAACCTACAGAGGAGCAGAGGAACAGGGCCACGGCCCCTGGAAGTAAACAACACCCCACGGCCACTGCCACGGCCACACACACTCTCTCACACACACACACACACACCGACACACACATGGAACAGGTTAAAGATGCATGTTGATTACAGCTTCATGTGGTAACAACACACACACATGTGCAGGTTCATCTTCCAACGTCAGAGGAAACTGAAGGGAAGTTTAAAAACGTCAACAGTTTGGTTTGAGGAGATTCGATCTTCAGTTTAATTAACCTGAAATCTTATACGCTCTTTTTTTTTAAATACAAGAGCTTTATGTAACCCCGTCAGATGACATCATCACGTTGTGTCAGAGGAGCCCGGTAAAGAAATGTTTGTCATTAATAGCCACTCAAATAAACCAAATACTCTCCGGGGTTTTCGAGCGTATTTTCTCTGTGTTTGTCCACTTGGAGCCAGTGACATCAGTAAATATAAGCAAGTGTGTGTATGTGTGTGTGTGTGTGTGTGTGTGTCTGCTCTGACGCCTGTAAACACGCTGAATTTATTTAGAGTCGTGGTAAACGGTTTAGAAAGTTTCAACCATAGCAAATTTATTCAGACTGACATAAAAGCCTGAACGGAGACGAACTTTTTAAATGACGGACGTAAGAAAAAAGCACCGTGAACTCTTCTATTCATCTAATGCAGCTAATGAGCTAACGGTCTTTACACACTACCTGTTACATCCCCACAGGGCCAGATTAAAGCACAAAAACACACGCACACACACACACACATCCAGCCAAAGTCTGAACCCAACTGTATGTAAATGTAAAAAGCCATTCGGAGGTCAAGAGTTGAGGCCTAAACAAACACTAACAATGAAGACAATTACCAGCAGATTGGACCATCACCGAAATAGACTGCATTCCAGTCTGACTGTGTGTGTGTGTGAGTGTGTGTGTGTGTAACCTTTGGTCTCCGTGTGTGTGTGAGTGTGTGTGTGGGGGTGTGTACCATCTGCTGCTAACGAGCTCAGAGTGAGCAGGGTCCAGGTGTGGGAGTGTTTAGTGTACACTGGGGGGCAAGTGGGCCTCCTGTTTGAGATGCACACACACACACATGAACACACACGCACACACACACGCAGAGCCTCCTAATGCAGCATAATCGCGTGTACCAACGGGCTCGACTTGACCAGCATGAAAGAGGCACTTTGACCTTTCTTCGGTTTTTATTCGGTTGTTAGTTGGAAACAATGAACACGAGCCGTTTCACCAAAACATCTCACATTTGGAGGAAAGAAACTCGGTCGGACTTGTTGCTTCTTTCCAAACACACGATGATGAAAAAGAAACAAAAAAAACAGTGAAAGTAGAGAGAGTTGTGAAGGTCTGCAACTAAACCAAAACTACATCCACCAATTTAATCTGAAAAAACTTTTAAAATGTGAAAATAAAATCCAAGCTTCATTTTGTTTCAGTAAAAAACAGCTGGAAAACAGTTAAATGAACTCTTCTTCTTCTTCCTTCTTCTTCTTCTTCTTCAAAGAACCTTCATCACACCCACATGTAGTCAGCAGAGGAAAACACTATCTTTATTTTATTATAATTATATACTATTATTATTATATAATTATAAATGTGCAAAAAAAAAACTAAATTAATGCACCTGAGCTAATTAATTTAGTTTTTCTCTGCACATTTCTGCTGTCTGACACTGAAAACTTGTAAATATTTGATTTAATTGCAGCTCATATTGTAAAAGTACATTTTATCTCAAATTCACATCACTATTTAATGATTGTTATCCAAAAAAATAGTGTGATTTTAAGTAATTTTTTGGAAATATTTTTGGTATTCTAGTCAGATAGTGTTCTCTAATAAAAATTACAAATGCAAACATCTGGATTTAACCTGAAAGTCATGTTAGCTTTTGCAAACTGCTGTTCAGTGTATCAGAGCTCTGTGTCTTTTCTTGCTTATCGGCCTGAAAAAAGTTGCATATTTCACCTTTAAAATACAACACAGTGACCTCATACCTTTTAAAATGAGTGATCACACAAAGAGAGGGAACAAAATGTTGACTTCTGTAGTTTTCAGATGAATCCAATGTGAAGAGCATCTCTGTTCATAAAGCTCCTCTTTGATGGAAAAAACCCATGTTAGTTTGGACTGAGAGCCAAAAGAAAGGAGTGTTTTCAGATTCAGGCAGCTTATAATGATGCAGTCTGAATATTCTCTTGTTTTTTTTAAACGACTGGATGCCGTCAAAGTGCTGCAGAGCTGCTGGCTCCATCTGCACCACAACAGCTGTTTTCCAACATGACAGACACTCTATATTGTCCTATAGTGTATACACTATATTTTTCCCTTCAGTGCATTCAGGAGTTTGGGCATCGAAATAAATCAGTTGTTTCATAAAAAACATCTCTGGTCTCTTCAAACAAACTTGCAAGAAATCGACATCAAAAGCCTCCAGCAGAGATCTATTAACTTCTGGAGTGATTTTACATCACGTTGCACGACGTAAACATGCAGACTTGTGCTTTATTTATGTGTACAGAGATGTGGATCGTGTGTTTTAGCATTTCAAGCTCATAATCCAACAGCTAAAGGCTAACGGCTAACTGCTAACAGCTAGCAGCACTTTGAGTCTGCGGCTAACAAGTTCCTGCTCTGTTTTGTTTCACGTCCACCCCTGCACACATTTTTAACGACTTCTCCATGCCAACTCAGTCCCCCCCCCCCTCCTGCGTCTTATTTGCTCCCTCTCAGCAGAATCCCATCACAGTGATTTTAAGGCGGGGGGGTGGGGTTCTGCATCAGTTGTGCCAGTCGGATGCAGGGGCGTGAGGGGTGAGGTTTGCCAACAGGAGGTGGGCACGGGGTGCCAGGCAGAGGCTCCACACGGAGGCACATGCTTAATTAGCACCCAAGATGGATGGAGGGAGGAAGAAAGGGATGGATGGATGGATGGATGGATGGATGGATGGATGGATGGAGGGAGGAAAAGATGGCAGTACAGAAGGCTAATTATGCCGTTTGAAAAGAGATGGCGGAGTAAAGCGGTTTTGGAAAAAAAAAAAAAAAAAGAAGCAAATCTTAGCATCTCGGTGGCGGGATGAAAGCGGCGCTCCGGCATTGTGTCGAAGCACTTGGACTCTCATTTGAGGCTTATTGTATATATGAGCTTCGCAAACTTACAGCAAAGCCAAAAGTGCTCCAAGAAATTCATTTCCTGAGCTCCGGCAATACTTTCTGATGAATGCGACAGCTGTGCTGCTAGAGTTGATTGGTGTGTGTGTGTGTGTGTGTGTCATCTGGCACTGTCAAGGCATAGCTTTCTAATTTGGAAAAATGGAAAAGTGACTTTCCGCTCATTCACACTCACACACACACACACACACACAAAAACACGCACACGCCAACCATTCTGTCAGAGCGTTTGTCAGCTGGTGAATTGCGGCGAACGCAGTGACTCGACACAATTATGCACTTTATAAGAAAGATTGTTCTGATACGTTTAAGCTCATTTGCTTCCTCTGATGAGAAAGTATTGAAAGTGGTCTTGAGATCTGCTGATTGCGACGTTTGGGGTTTTTAGATGCACACACACACACACACACACACACACACACACACACACACTTAGACACACACAAAGAACAGCAGCGAACTGAAAGACTAACAAAGCCTCTCAGCTTCACCACATGACACTCATGAGAAAAAGGAATTTCCCTATCTTATACGTGTGTGTGTGTGTGTGTGTGTGTGTGTGTGTGTGTGTGTGTGTGTGTGTGTGTGTGTGTGTGCTGGTGCGTTGTGGTCTGGCATGGACTCCAGAGAGAATCTGGCTTTCTGTCAGCTACCGTCTGCACAAGACATTAACTGTTCCGCTGATAACCACATCCACACGGCACGCATGCATGCTCTGCGGATTCACACGGCGTCGCGTATGATGTCACCAGGTTCAGCGCTGGGACATGAACTTGCGTGCCGTGAGAAGAATAACAAAGCGCGCGTCATCTTCCACCTCCACCTCCACCTCCACCTCCGGCGCTGCGAAGACGAGGAGGCTCTTCGCTCGCTGACCGCCGCCTCACTCACAACCCGCCTGCTGCATGTTTCACTCCAGCCGGGGATGAATTTCATATTGCTGTTTTACCAGTTGCCATGGTGAGACTGAGACGTGTCTTGTGTGTTTGTTTACTTGCACATGTTATCCGTGTGTGTGTGTGTCTGTGTGTTTGTGTGCGTGTGCAACAAAGTATTTCAAAGCACATCATCTGGCAGTAAAGCAGGCTGTCTAATTTGGGGAAATGGGCCTCCGTATGAAAAGCATCCATATGACAGACATCCATAATGTGTGTGTGCGTGTGTGAGTGTGTGAGTGTGTGTGTGTGTTAGTTAATAAACGGATCTTCCAGACCTATGGCTGCAGGCTATTATGGTAATACAATCAATGGAGAGAGAATTTCACTAATTTTATCTAAACTCGCATTTCCTTCCCTCCTTATCATTCTCTTCCTCATCCTCTTCTCTTTTTTCACTCTGAAGATGTATTATCCCTCGTTCAACACACACACACACACACCCACACACACACACACACACACACACACAGAAGGTCTTCCACCTGAGTCCCGGCTTCTTGCTGAGGCTAATGCCCTCTTTACCTCACATTATGCATCTCTCTTTGCATAATGTCCCGCCCTAACACACACACATCACCATCCAAAGATGGAGCACTCACTTCCCGACATCATATTGAACCTGCACACAAAGACACACACTCCTGCTGCTACTACCAAAGTATTAAAATACACATTCACACACACACACGCACACACATGGACACAAAAACACACTGGTGAATGGAGCAGCAGTCTTGCCTCTGATGTCCTTTCACTTCCTGGATCCCATTCGGAGACATTAGAGCTCCCCACATTACAGAGACATGCTAATGATATCTGCTAATGCGCCGCTGCTGCATTGACATGCAGAATGAGTTTGAACTCATGCATGCAAAACACAGCGATAGACTGCTTTTCTGCACGGAGTCATTTAGACTCCATATAGCGTGTGTGTGTGTGTGTGTGTGTGTGTTTGTGATGTTGAATTCTGTGCGTGTGGGTGTTTGCGGGGTCGTAGCGCTTTGATAGCACGGATCAAACGTATCGCTGTTTACCTCTTTAGATTTCCATGTGTGTGTCTGCCAACACTGCCATCGCCTGCTTATGTACACACGTGCATGTCGGTTATTGTATGGCGGCTGCAGCTTTTTTGTGTGTTTGACCAATGAGCCGGTGTGTGTGTGTGTGTGTGTGTTAACCCTGCAGCGGTGTGCGGAGTGTGTGACCGGTGAAATGTCCGTTGAATAAACAGCCTGTGTTTTGTGTGTGTGTGAGAAGTCAGAGCCCAGAACCTCGATTACAGATAATTGAAACTGTATGCTTCCCCCCCTCCTCCGTCTCCCCCTCTGCCTTCTGGGATAGCTTGTTTGAAACCCCCCCACACACACACACACCCCCCCCTCTATTGTTGTAACCTCAGAGCATGTCCACGCTTACGCAACTGAACTCGACACCACATCTTTTTCTCTGCATCCTTTGGATCCAAACTAAGTGGTGCTGTTTTTCACGCCGAGGAGACTTTTCCCAGACGTGCAGAATAAACGCAGAGGAGCGTTAAAGCTTCATGGGACTTCGCTTGATGGATGAACAGCTGTCTTCTTAAAGATATTCCCTCTCTTTGGTGTTTTGATGCTGCTGATTGAAAGTCCTTCCGAAAACCTCCCAGTAGAAATCTGTTGGGATTAAATCCAGATGATTCAAATCTACTCAATGAGTCTTAATGCCCTCAGTGGAAACATCTGCATTTGTTGTGTCACTCCGCTCTTTTGTCCGGAGTTTTCCTTTAATTTGTCACCCCCGTCTGTGTGTAATCATACAGAGCAGGAGGTGACAGAGTGGAGGTTTATCCTGCTGAGGCCAAGCTGAGTAAACTGGCTGTGACTGTCCCACTCCCCTACCACATGATGCCCTTAATCCACAGTTGTTTGCCAACACGCAGAGAATGAAGAGGAGATTTAGCTGCTTTTATGCTATTTTGGCATTCCGGCGTGGATGGAAAATGACCTGAAAATGCTATTCTGTACAAATGTTTTTCATATGTAAACAGCATTTCTAGATTTATCCACATGAGCACGGACGAGGCTTAAACCAATCTCTTCTTCATGTGTGTGGAGGAGAGCAACCCCGAACGACCTTCTGCCTGGAGCTCGCTCTAAATGTAGCTGTGTGTGTTTTGTGTTCTTTTTTTTTTTTTAATGACTGGTGTGTTTGCATGGAGCGTACACACACATGTTCATCCGAGGGGCACGGTGCTTGCATGTGGTCGCATGTGCTTATGTTACCATGATTTCTCCCTCTCTTGTTTTTTTTTTTTTTTCTTGTTTGCCACAAAAACCACAGGCTGCACAGGAAACACATGCTCTGAATCCGAGAAATACGTCCCCTGAGTTCGATTTCCATAGCACTGAAATATTACTGAGGATAAACATATAGCCTGAGGACACGTAAGTTCTCTACCAGAGGGTTTAGCTGCTTGAATGGAGCTAAAATCTGCAAATTTGTTCAACATTTTCTCCATTAAATCTCAGTCTACGTGACGTCCGGTGAGGCAGGTGTGACTTTGGTTCATGCATGTGGGAGTTTTGACCATTAAATGGATAAAACCTTCTAATTTTCTCTCTCACACACTTGTTTTGTCTTCACAGTTGGCACCCAGAGACACACAACCTGTGCACCGCTATGAAGAGGTGGACCGACAGTACCCCACACACTCCAGGTGAGCCCACTGTGTGTGTGTGTGTGTGCATGTTTTATCCCTAAATGCAAAAAAAAAATGAAGGGATAACTTCTTGCCACTCCCTCCCTTTGTGTCTTCTCCACACACACGCACACACACACTCACGCACACACTGCACACACACACACACATGGCACAGACTAATCCTCTTTGGAGCTTATAATTAAATCTTGAGTGTTTGCCTTGGGAGTGTCTACTCATCCCAGGAATAGGAGTGTTCAGCTCTCCAGAGAGCAGGGCACAGGCAGGAGGATCTCACACACACACACACACACACATGCACACACACACACGCACAGAGGATGGTTGGCTCTTATGAAGGATGCATAACCTCCAGTGTGGGTTTAATAGAACTGCACATGTTCCTTCTGTTTGTTTAAACGTCCTCTTGTCAAATTAGACACATGTGCACACACACCTTTTCTTTTAACCGAGTGCTTTTCCTGCGCGCATACGTCCGTCCAACGCCGCGGGAATATTACCTGAGCCGTGCACGTGAGTGTGTGCGTGTGTGTGTCTATGCACACGCTGAGCAAACGGCATCTTTGTGATGTTGGCGGCCCAGCAGCTAAGTGGAGCGTGGAGCGGCGCGGTGCGAGGAGGAGAATGAGGAAATAGAGGGGACACCGGGATGGAGAGGAGGAGAGTGAGAAAAAGAGAACAGTCATTTCACGGGTTATTGCCCCTCCTGATATGACAGGCACCAGGGAGCGCCGACATCAGCACCGACTCAGGGGGGGGGACGAGGCTCACTGAGAGTCACAGAGAGAGGGAGGGACAGGACGGAGCTGCAGAGACACAGAGAGATCAGCCGAGTGGAACCGCAGAGGCCGACCCAAATGGAGACGGACAGACTGAGGGACACCTGAAGGACCTTCGACAGCTCGGTCCAAACTGTACTCACGTACAGTAACGCAGAAAAAAGATGCTTGAGTTCATAACGTCTACTTATTGAAACGTTGTAATAAAATGGAAGCGCTTGCAGATGATTGGAAACCGACTCAGTCTGGCTGGAAGAAAAGTTGCAACATTTTATTGCTGAAATGATGAGTCAACAACAATTTTGATCAGCTATTTATTTCCTTTTATCGTTTTTCAAGTGCAAAATAGTCAAAAAGTTCTCAGTTTCAGCCTTTAAGAATGTTTGGATTTGCTGCCCAGCGTCATGAATTTAATATCTGGATTTTACGTCTTCGGTCGGACAAATCAAGAGATTTGGAGACGTCACTTTTGGCCCTGAGGAACCATTAATCAGTGTTTACAGCATTGTTTGCCTGCATATAAATAAGATTATTAATGCTTCAATAAACCTGTCAATTAAAAAAATACCGAACATTCTGCGGTTTTAGATCAGCAGCGATCCAGCTCTGGATGAAGTTAATCAACTAAATCTGCAAACTAGACAGAAAGTCAGCTGACATGTTGGACATATTTCATATATTATAACATCTCAAATGTGTCAGAGTGGTAAAATAATCAGCCTTCATGTTCTCAGTCAGGTTCAAATGATGTTCATTACCTTGAGTAACATTCTCGTCGTTATTTAACTATTGTTCCTTTCCGCTTTGAAGTATTTTTAGGCCTGAGACCCGCAGGACGCCATCCGTTTGAAATGCATGTGGCTCAGTTAACGTTCTTCTGGGGACGTTCGCCTCAGCCGAGGAGAGAGAGCAGAAGCAACAAAAGGCAGAGGAGAAAAAAGTGCCAGATAGAGTTTGAACACTATTCAGGCTCATGTTTGTGTTCTTGTTTCTGATGTTTCTGTAAAGATAAATCACGACTCCTCAGCTCCCCCCCTCGCCCCCCTGCCAAAAGCTCCTCTGACTCGCCCCGGCAGAAATACAGAGAAGAGATGGAGGAGGAGGGGACGCAAATATATTCCGGGAATGTTTTTTTTTTTTTTTTTTTTTCATCGAGGGAAAAAACAGGAGAAAAAGAGAGAGCAGACACAGTGAATTGAATGCATTTTTCAAAGTGGAGCTGAACTTTGTGCAAAATCCCCCCGGGGGCCGCCATTATTGAAAGCCATTTCCTCTCAAAATGAGTGCGACTCCACCATTGGCCTGGCTCTCATTAGCATACATTTGGCCTGCCTTTGTGTGGAGCCGGCTGGGGCTGCAGCTGGAGGGGTGGGAGTGAAGGAGGTGAGTGTGTGTGCGTGTGTGTGCATGTGTGTGTGTGTGTGTGTGGATAACACAGGAGATGTAGCAAAGCGCCTCACAGATGGGAGCATGCAGAGAGAGAGAGTGGAGGAAAGGTGGATGAAGATGAAGATGGAGCCGTTTAAATGTTTCACTTCCAGCATGTCCAAACACATTATAGCTCTCAGAGTAAAAGCACACAGGTAGGGTCTCGAATTTGTGTGTTTTTTTCAAATTATGGAGGTTTTTTCATGCAGTTTTTTATTTTATAGAGGCTTTTTTGTAGCTTTTAGCATTAAAGTTTATTCCAGTTTTACCGCAATCAAACAGAAACAGAGCAGAAGGTCTCGTCATAATCCTGCGGCTCAAACTGTGGATTTATCACACTGAGGTCTACCTGAGCCCTGTTTTAAATCAAGAGTGTCTTTGGACCTGAAGGAGTGAGTGTCAGAGCGGATGGGGAGACAGTGGACCTCAGTCTGGGCCTCAGCGCTGAGGGCTACTGAGCAGCAGCCAACGAGAGGAGCTGAAGTCTGGGAAAGAGGATTTGGAAAGAAGGCTGGAAGTGGCAGCTTCTCGAGGTTTGCCCCCGGGGAGGGTGATAGGAGAGCCTCTTACCTCCCCTCTCCACTGGCCATTAGCGCCGGGGTGCAGCTCAGCCTGCAGACAGTTTCTACGCTCGTGGAGACACACAAACACACGAGCATATGGAGAATATTAACATCATTACCAATTCAAAGCAGCAGGTCATGGGCGCGGCGACCCAGCCTGAGGTTATCCAATCAGAGCACCTCCTGACCCACTCCCCCAAGGTGATTGGATTAGGGGGGGACGGGTTGGCGCGGCGACGTTGCTGGCCGGGGCTGATAATTGGCTGATTGATGTGCAGCCGATGGCCAGTGAGTCAGACGGCGCTGGGCTCCGACCGAAGGGGTCGTGTTCGCCTCATGAAGCTCTTGTCACATCTGGACGACAGAGGTGACCCTGTGAGAAGGACACAAGGTGTGTGTGAGTGTGTGTGTGTGTGTGTTTCGGAGTGGTGAAAGTCTTCGCAGGTTGTTTGTAACTGAGCCTGAATGCAGGCTCGTGTCAGGCCGGGCCTTTGTTCTGCTGTGAACACGAGCCGGACGGCGTGACCTGCAAAGCACAGGAAATCATGGCTGCTCGTTAATTCACAGCATATCACTCTGCTGCCAGCGC
Organism: Acanthurus leucopareius; assembly: GCA_029814765.1. Taxonomy (NCBI): domain Eukaryota; kingdom Metazoa; phylum Chordata; class Actinopteri; order Acanthuriformes; family Acanthuridae; genus Acanthurus; species Acanthurus leucopareius. The sequence goes on along the minus strand of JAQMCX010000041.1, from coordinate 8,246,460 downwards.
TGGCACGGCGCTCTGTTTGGGTCCGTGCGGTTCAACCCACCGGGTCCAATAATCCTCGGGGCTATTTTCTGACTGGGTCTGACTGTCCTTGGGGCCCTTTTATATCTGGTGTCTTTTTTTAGCCAGCCATGCTAACGGTATGGCTCCAAGGATGGCAATGTCGGTCAGTCGGCCCTCCACTTTGGCACCGACTGAAATATTCCAGCAGCTATTGGACGGGTCGACATAAAACTCTGCACAGACATTCATGGGCCCCAAAGGATGATGAGCCTCCAAAGATGGCTGACACTGGTGATGTTTTCCAGGAGGTTAACATGTAGTTTTACACAAATAATCTCCACGGCTGTTGTATATTTACCATTAAAACTCGCCTTGATGAGCCTCGATGATCTCTTCGCTTTTCCTCTTGTGTCATTGATCATCAACATATTCATTTTGTCTATGATTGCAAAGCTAATAACACTCCCATCATTTCTCAAGTGTATATTGTGTTTAGTGTAATTAGCAAATGTTATCTTGTTAATGCACCACACTGTGATAACGACCATGATAAACATTTAACTTTCTAAATATCAGCATGTTAACAACGTGTGTGTGTGAGCGCGTCAGGACGCAGACGTTAACATTCGAGACGGAGGGTTTCTTTATTCGTCCCAAAGGAAATTTGCCTTCCACAGTAAAGCTGCCGTGGGAAAAATACTTATATACGATATAGTGCATTAAGTGCATGGCACAGACAATAAAGTGCATATAACACAGCCTCTCATTTCACACACTGCTTCAGTCCTGAGCTTAGAAGATGAACTGGTGGAGGGATGAAGCTGTTCCTGTGTTTAAGTGTAACCCTGTAAAGTTTACCTAAAGGAAGTAGTTTGTACTCTAAAAATGGAACATGTGAAATATATGCAGAGAGTCCTTTAAAAGCATCTGGAGGAGGAAACTGCTCCATCACCCCCATCACTCTCACCGCTGCGACGACCAATCTGTTTGGGTTTTTTTTTTTATTTAAACACTGAAATGTTGGCAAACCGAGCGGAAATTCTGTAACTTAATATACTCTCTATCACAGCATGATGAAATAACATCATTACCCTCCGTTCAACCCCAAACACACGGAGTCTGTGTGTGTGCAGAATACAGTCACTGCTGGATCCTGATGCACAACTCACAAGACAGATAAAGTCACTTTGTACGTAGAAGAACTTGTGAAAACGGGTAATAAAGGAGAATGTTCCTCCAGATGTTCAGGATCAGAAATCATTGTGTGTGTTTTCTTGGTGTTGACTCGCCCGTTTGGTCTCACAGAAGCTCAGTTGTGTTGCAAATTAAGTTACACACAGTGGATTGAAGTTGTTTTTCATGTGCTGGTGTCACTTTTTAGACTCTTAAAGATCTTTAGTAAGCAGATCTGTCCTCTCTCATCTTAAGGAGGCGTCGAGCTTCGTGGTTTCAGGAGTGACTGAGAGGTCGGCGCTCTCTGCCCCTCCTTAAAAAACACAGGGCGACATCTTGGTTTCTCTCAGCACGTTGAGTATCCGCTGGTATGTGAGGAAAGTGTCCCTTAAGGACTCTCAGCTAACCTTCCTGAAAAGCACACACACACACACAAAAACACACCAACACACACACACACACACACACACATCCTGGACTCCCGGCTACTTTGTTTTCCCCTCCATGTCTCAGCACATGAATGTATTCAGCGGCCTGCTGTGTCAGCTCAGGCCCTAATGAGCCGCGTCCAGCCCGGACACACCTAACAGCACCGGGCAGAATAAATGACTCAGCCCCCCTCTGAGTGAAAGCAATCTGTTGATTAGAACAGGATGAATAAATAACAAGAGACGAGAGGAATATTAAAATATTCAAACTGAAGAAAAAAAAAAAAAAAAGAAAATCCACCTGAAATGCTCATATTTACTCATTAATTTCAACCAGACTGTCTGATTTTGTGGACTGGAAATAAGCTCTCCAAGTTTCACATCCACCTCGTACGCTTGAACGCTTGTTTTTATTGCGAGGGAGGGGAGGTCTGTTATTATTTGCGGCGCGGTAATATAGTTAGGGCCTGTACTCCGGAGCTCTCTGTGAATCCAGGATGGCTTTTTCAAGGTTAGCAGAGAAATCATATTTTCGCTGCGCTCGCCCCGTCTTTATTAAAACCCGATCCTTCTTCTCCGAGTTTCAAAAGTGATCAACTGCTTCCCCCGCCTGCCCCCCCACCCCTCCACCCGCCCGCCGCTGTCCAGCTGTCGAATGACTCACTTAAAACTCAGTTAGAGTTATTGTCTCCGTAACTCATTGGATTTCTCGGGTCCTGGAGAGTCCGAAGCTTTTCCACATTTGCCCCCAAAAACAGCTGGTGAAGTCTTTCCAGGACCTTGTGTGATTGGTTTAAAAGGTGATACGACCCCCCTCCTCTTTTTTTTTTTTATTATCACTGTTAAATAAGCAACCGTGGAGCATCTGAAGCAACGTGCGGCTTATTTTGTTTGATTTCCCGAGAGGCGTCCTGACCCTTTTTCTTATTTGTGGGCCCTTTATGAGAGAGAGTTGGTGTGCAGAGTTAGCGGCGGTGTTTGTCCTGCTAACGGTGTTTTGTGCTCAGACATGGGAAAATGTAATGGAATCAGCAGAAGGAAATGAAAGAGCTTTAGCCAGATCTGTCACATGCACAACTGGCGGCACCGGCGGCTCTACCTGTTTACAATAACTCCTCTTCTTCTCTGTTTCTCTGCATTCTTTCGCTGATTCCATCAATCCCTTCGTCTGCATTCTCGCGTCGCTTCTGTTTATATCTCTCTTACGTCTCTTTGCATCTCGTCTCGCTCTCCGTCTTCCCCCTTTCCTCTCCATCCTTCTCTCAGCCGTGTGTACGGAGGGGGGAGAAAAAATGAAATCACTGGCTTTATAAATAAAACAAAAGATATAGACTTTGAGGCCTCGGCGCTCCCCATGAGCTCTGTGAGAGACACAAAGACTGTCATGTACAAGTCTGCGTGACATTCGGTCTGCAAATACAGACGGACTGGCAGCTCTGCGGAAGAAACAAAAGGAGTCACCATGAATTTAAATGTTCTCTTTTTTTTTTTGCACAGAATAGAATAAAGTAAAGTAGATTACGCATTCGCTGAACTCGGTTTGACCTGTGGAGAATCTGTGAAACTGAATATGCGTCGTGCTTCGGCCTTTAAGTTTCTGCATTTGGTGGAAAAAAAAAAAAAAAAGAAATCCCATCTGTTTCTTTCATCAGCTGCATTTTTACTGCTTTTCCCAGCTCGGCTCTGTTACATGCTCACCGCCCCTCTTCGAGTGTCGTCCATGATGTAAATCTGACCTGTGACTCCCTTTTTAATAGCTGCATGTAGTTTTGGTGGCCAGGAATGTCATTTTTTACCTCTTACAGTCATTGTTATTCACCCTGAGCTGCAGCCAGAAGCTTTAAATCACCAGAATAAAATGAAATGAAATAGAATATTGCAAAAAAAACAAGTGCTGGTGGTCTTTTCAAAGCATGACATCACTAAAATGATGAATGAGTCATTAAATGTCGCCGTGATCTTTATGAGAGAGAACTTATTTTTAGTTTGCATACATGCTGTTTTCCCCCTGGTGCTTCTCGTCTCTCCTCACCTTCTCATTTCAACCCAAAAGCCCCCACAGAGCCGCCGCTACCTGCCACCAACACTGCACACACTCCCTGTCATTGCTGGGTGTATGGTAGCAGAGAGTGTAAACAAGAGCCCATTTAGATGAGGCACGTGCGTGTAGGTGAGAGCCAATTTCCACCGCTGTTGTTGTCATAGCCCGGTTTGATTAGCAGAGCTGCCTGAACGTCCAGGGCCTGAGTGGCTAATGGTTTCCTCTGCTGCAGAGCCAGCCAGGTCTGCTCTGCGTCTCAGCCACTCAGCTAGCACAGTGCCATTAGCGCTGTGACTTTCTGTGTGTGTGTGTGTGTGTGTGTAGGGTTTGGACATGAATGAATTTGGAGAATCTGGAGAATGCATCATACGCTAATGAACATGTCAACTTGCTAAATATACTCTGTTACGTCTTTTAAATAAACAGTTTTTGCAGTAATTGATGGCCGCGCTCTCCTCTAACTGCAGGAAACGTTTCGCCTCTCGCTGCAACTTATCACACACGCAGCGTGGACGGCGTTTCACCGCCTTAAAGCACAGATTAAATTCACTAAACGCAGGCGTTTCAGGCTACTTTCCCTGTAACGCCAGTGATAGATCTGCAAATTATGACACATTAAATGTTTTACTCAGTGAGTGAGCGCATGCATATGAATGTGTGTGTGTGGGAGGGTTTGGCAGTGAGGTACAGCAGCTGTTTGCTGCCGAGCAATTAATGTGTTTTGCATGCGATGCATGCCTGCACCTCGTCAGTCGACTAACAGGTGAGCACATCACCGGCAGATGTGCTTACATATGCATCTGTATGTTCTCTTCATCTCTGCAATCAGAACATTACAAGATAAATGTGCAAATTTAATTTAGATGAGTGCAGTTAAATGTACAATGGCACTATTATTATTTATGCATGCATCTGAATAAAGAAGAGGAGCGTGTGCACGTCCTTAAAGTTTAAACAGAAGACAGCAGCATTAGTAGTAAGAAAGGAATAATATACAGTAGAATTAGCTTTTAGCTGCAGTTAGCTTCTTACAAAGTGTTGAACTGATCCCTGTTTTTTCTGTTTTTTCTGTAGTTTAGTAGCAATGAAAGTAATGTATAAAGAAGTGATAGCTCAATAGAGTTAAATGGAGACTTTAGATTTTTAAATTTCCTTCTGAGTTGATCACCTCTTAATTTTTGCTTTTTTTATTCTATGCACAGCAAGTAACTTGAATTTAAGCTAGAACTTTTTATTTACATACGATTTATTTACATGATGCCAATCAATAAATTAAATTACCCTCATAAACTAGATTAGTTTTATTCTCTGTGTTAAATGAATGAATGTCAGAGCACAAAGGAGCCGTTTTTACAAATTTAATGATATTTTTCCTCGAGTGTGTTTGTGTGTAAGTCTGACGGAGACACATGGTTGTTTTCCAGCTGTTACGGATCAGGGGGGGCATTTGAGGGGGGGGGGGGCAGGATGGTGAGTGTGGACGTCACATAATGAACTGAGAGATGGAAAGGGGGGGGGTAACAAA
>JAQMCX010000041.1:8229560-8241204 GCA_029814765.1 Acanthurus leucopareius | reverse complement strand
CCCCCCCCCCCCCCCCCCCCCCCCCCCCCCCCCCCCCCCCCCCCCCCCCCCCCCCCCCCCCCCCCCCCCACTAATTTTCTCCTTCCGTTTCTTTGGGGCAGGTGCAGGATAACCCCCCCACTCACACACACACCCTCTACTCCTTATGGCACCACCACACACACACACACACACACACAAATTCTTCACTGTCATAAGGAGGAAGCTAAATGGCAACACACACACACACACACACACACACACTCACCGTCCCAGATGGTCATGCACACAAGCACATTTTTCCTTCACTGCTGAGTATGTAATCATATACACTCCCAACACACACTCGCATGCATATAAATATGGATGTAATATGCAGTCTGTCATTTGCTCTCACCGCACACACACACACACACACACACACACACACACACACACACACTCTCTCTCAGAGGGCGGTGGGGACTGTGGTATACGGTGCTGATGTTCAGGAAGTGTGAGTCAGATGTATTACACTGCGTGTCATTACAGCTTTCTTTCTCCGGTCCCTGCGGTTCACATCACACTCTGCACTGCGTCTCTATATAGACCTCAGAGGGGACAGACGGGTAACTGCATCTGTCTCCCTGCCTGTCTGCTGCTCAACAGGAGCTCCTGTCTGCTGTCTGCTCCTGCTGTCTCTGTTTCCTGCCCTGCTTCTTCCACATGCATCACTTAAAGAACAATATATCCACTTACATATGTAAATAGATGTTTAATAAGGATGTTAATGTTTGTTTATGGAGGAAAATGGTTCAGTTTCAAAGCAAAACAGATAAAAACTGGCTTTGTTCTTTGGAAAATATTAATAAAGTCACAAATATATTCATCAGATATCATATTTATTAGATTTATTCATAACAGCTGTATAAAAGTGTCACTAATACTTTAGATAATAACAGAGAGAAAAATAACAACTTATTAAGCACTAATTTATTCCAGAAAATCTTTCCAATTTCCCTGTTTTTTTGTTATTAATTTACACCTATTTATTTGTGTCAACGTCCCTCATCAGATTTTTTTTCTTTTCTTTTCTTTTTTTTTTTGTTGCCATTTCAAAAGTGAGCGTAAAAAACTCACTTGACAGCTGAATGAACACACACCTACTGTCCGCGCGCGTCGGCTTGTCATAAGCTCTTTTCAAGCTAGATTAGCGCTGCTGGCAGAGCTCCTTTAATTGTCATTACCGACAGTTTTATTCCAGCAGGAAATCTGCCATGTTAGGCATGTTTTTTTTGTGTGTTAGTCAAAAAAACAACAGGCCTGATGGGAAATTTCCAGCCCGTCCTCGAAACACTCCGACTAACTTTTGGGTTAACCAGCAAACAGCTTCTTCTTTACCATTTACGCGATAATTCGAGTGAACTGCAGGTTATCTTTGTTACGTTTGGCTCCTCTTTTCATGCTTCTTCACCCACAACTCGGCCATGTTTGGATTGTTTTCTCTCCGCACGTACGTTTCTATCTTTTCCTTTCTTGAACTGTGATATCTCAGGAATGAAGGAAGGGAGATTCTTTAAATTTGGCTCAAATGTCCGTTTGGATCCGAGGACGAAGCGATTAAACTCCACTGGTCAAAGATCTCTGTGGCCTCGAAAAGTTGCTTTTGGCTGCAACTTAATCTCATACTTTACATGAAAATTCCTGCGATAATTATGATGAAATACCAGACTAACGTGTAAAAGGAAAAAATGATGAGGTGATGACATTTTATATCAAAAATTTAAAGGTCAACTTCACTGTGAGTATTTTTATGGCCATAACTGAGGAACAGAAGCAGAGATTGTGACCATATTTCACATATTTTGGTCCCATAATGAACTGGTGACACTAATCTTGTTTCTCAACACTTGGTGTCTTTTATTAAATTCCTTTAAAGTCTTCAGGAGATGTTTTTGAGTCTGGACGGACGTGGATATAAACTGCAACGTGACTGTTTCACAGACGCTCACGACGGCAGGGCTGTAATTTGAGTTGTGTTTGTTTTACCTTCGTTCAGTTTCTGTTTTTAGACAAACTCGTCCTTCGACATGTTAGTGTTTCACTCATTTTCTCTCTCCCACACTCATATGACACATCGAGCACAAAATAACTCCTGGAGTTACGCAAGTTTACAAGTAAACAAAAGAAAAATGTCATTCGGACACTTAGAATATACAAACTCTTAATCTTAGCTCTAAAACTGGGGACGTTTTACTCTAATCTGCTAAATTAAATTCTAATGTCTGTAAAATTCAAATAATTTTGGACATATAAGATGTTCTGAGGACATTTCAGGTCAGCAAAGGCCCTCAGAGACACACACACACACACACACAGAATAAAACACATTTGCTTCCTACATATCTCATCCAGGCTGAAGCCAGCTGTGTGACCCGGAGCTGAGGAACTCCCCGTGGGTCACTGAGGCCTGCGGACCCCCTAATCCCCCAGCTGCCGGGCCGGACACACACAAACAAATGCACACTCTTATGCTATTAACCACAATATGTCAGATTTTTCCTCTGTGTTTGCTTTTATGCATCCAAACATTTGAAATCTGGTTATAAAATGAGATGAAACAAATTTATGACGCTCACTTCCTCTTTGACGCGTCAATCACTCGCCTCCCTGAGGAAACATAAATACTCCCATATGAGCAGACAAAAGGCAAAACTACAACTCATGAACAGCTACTAGTCTTCAACCACTACTCATGTCAAGCCAGGGTCAAAGGTCACCCAGACCTGTGTGCTGCATTTATCCCACTTCATTAATCACTGCGTCACCCGGAGAGCCGGACAAAAGGTGCTTTCACGCTTTGACTGTTCACAATTTGCATCCATAAGTCTGACATTTTCTCCCCACAATGCAGCATTGTGAAATGATTAACTGACTGTTGCTCATATTCCTGCTTCGTCCTAATTATTACCTTTGAGGAACTAATAATAATGCAGTAGATGAGAAAGTGGGTGGAGAGGAGGCGCGAAGATGACAGAAGCGTTGAAATAACAGAGTGCAGAGGGAGATGATGGACAGATGTGGAGGGGAGAGAGGTCACGGAGGTGACGCAGGAGGAGAGGGAGATGAATAATCAAGTGGAAAAAATGTGGAAATTGAAGATTGCGGTGGAAGGAGGAGGTGGAGAGGAGGACGATGAGAGAAGAAAAGGGAGAAGTCGGGTGGAGGTTCCTGTCAGTTTGGGTGGCCCTGAGACGGTTGGAGGACCCAGGTGTTCCCTTTACCCCACTTTATCACTCCATCCTTCTTTCTTCCCTTCTCCTCGCCTCCCCCGGTGGCCTTCACCATTTAATCTGGATTAATGAGGAAGTTGACCTTCGCCTCATTTTCTCTCTCCAGCCTCACGACTCCTCGCCGCGTGGTAGCACATGGAGGGATTGTTTTTTACCCAGAGTCCTCGGCAGCTGCTACAGTCGCATCACATCATAATTTGATGATGAAATCTCTCTTTTTTATCTCAGATCACCCCCCCTCCTCCTTTTTTGGTCATTTTATGCTTCCTGTCTCTGTATTTTTTTATCTTTCTTATCTTGTGTGTGTGTGTGTGTGTGTGTGTGTGTGTGTGTGCGTGTGCGGCTCCATCTTTCCTGCTCTGCTGACTGACAAGGCATGGCTGTTCATTCTCGGGACCACCTGTGTATCGCGACCCGCCGCTCTGTTTGGGTGGTCAGGCATCCCGGCACACAGAAAACACACACACACACACACACACACACACAATGACATAAAGAAATCCACCTCACAAGCGTCTGTGAATATCCTCAAGGGAAGCCTGCTTTAGCACACACACACACTCACACACACACACACAGACAGGACTTAGCTGTGCGCGACCTAATCTGTGGTGAGTGACTCATTCTAATTGGCCAGTCAACAGGTGCTGAGCTCGGCTCTTGGGATTGGACAGAGGAGACGCTCGGATACGATTGCAGAACAAGAAGCCGAGCTCAAGGCTTCTGTATAATAACCACAATAGCAGCCTTTGTTGAAGGGCGGGAAGTTAACGTCTAAATCTGATTTGCTGCTGCGCTGCTGATTGATACGCGGCAGTTTAATGGCCATTTGAGCTGAAGACAGTTAGTGAAAGCTTTAACATGACCGACAATGGCACCTCATCAAAAAATGGGCCTTTATATGCATTTAAATAACCTGCAGTTAATTGATTTCTTCAGTCTTTATACAAGAAAACCAGTTTCCACAATCAAAGTTTGTTTTTTTTCTGAGCTAAATTTATCCAGAAGGGGAGGAAACAGATTTTAATGTCCATGTATTCACATAAGCAGGCTTCTTTTCACATGTAAGCACATGCATGACAGGGTGAATATACATTACACGCTGCATCGTCGCATTCAGAAGGAATCTTGCGGTGAAATCGACACCGAGTTGCTTCTACGAGTATAAATAAGTTGGTTTCCACCGCTGAGCAGATGACGGTTTCAGAAACTCAAACACATTTGTGTCTGTCAGGAAGCAGCGTCCGGTTTCCCCGACACATGATAAATATAAAGTCAGAGGCACATGAGAGATCTGATTACCAAACTGAGTATGTATCACTCGCATGTGTACATTATATACTGTTCTGTCTGTGTGGTTATTGATTATTTCATGGATGGAACAGTTTAATAAGATAGTTTTATGTTGTTTTCATGGTGCATTTTGAACAAATGGTCTGTGAAAACTAATGAAAATTAGCTTTACAGGATCATTTCTGCTGATCACTGAACTTTGAGCCTGAAAAATAAAATTAGTTCTTATTTTTTTATAGTAACCAGGTTGCTACGGTACATGTGATGTCTAATTTCCTGCATAACTTGCTGTGAGCAAAATTTGCTGGCTCGTTATGCACAAAATAGGTGAGTCATTAAAGCAGATTGCAGTGTCATCGAGGAGCACGGTGCTACAGTTTCTGCATTCAAACAAGTGGAAGAACTTGTAGCATGTAGCTTGTAGCATTGTGCTAATTTACCTCAAAAACAGGAAGTAGAGACGAATATTATTGATCTCGTTTCATGGGGGAGTTTCAGACGTTGTTGTGTCTTTGTGTCTGATTAGCCTCCGACCTGGACTTCCTGTTTGACGACAGCGTTTCGTTGTATCACCATCAAACTGTGCACAGACCCCTGAGACGTACAGTTGTGCATCGGTTTGAACGGGACCTTTAACATCCTGCAGAACTTTCTTTTGCTAAAAAGTTGTTGTGATGTTGTTTATGCTAAAAGTGCCAAAAAACAAAGTTCGTCTGGAACAAACAGAGACTGTTTATGTGAGCAAAGTCTCTCGATATGATGCCAGAAGTTTTAATTTACAATGTCGACGGGGCTTTTTACAGATCGCCACTTTTAAAAATAGAGAAACAGAGAGTGAGTTTCCCTGACGGCTCGAGCCGATGAAGTCCGGACTGTTGGAGTGACTTACTCTGTAGCTAAACACGCGTGTCACTCAGCACTGGAAACAGCACACAAGATGGAAAACATTTGAATGGGCCTGTGAAAGGTGAGCAGCCCTCCCTCTTATTTTCTCCTCTCTCTTTATCTCCCCCCTCTCTCTCTCTCTTTCTCTCACACTTTCTCTCCCTCACTCCTGTCCCCCGTCTCCCCGAGGCCCTCGTGTCGCCTTACCCAGGGGTTTAGCCCCTAATCACCCAGAGCTAGTGGGAGGGGAACCGGAGACTTCCAGCTGGCTGCCTCGTTACTGCAGACCCCTGGGACACACACACACACACACACACACACACTCTCAAACACACATTCCTACACACACAAGCTAAACTCACACAACCTCATATATGCTTACCGAGGCATTTGCTGTTATCTCTTGGCATCTCTCCATCCACGTCTCCCCCACCACTCGATCCTGCCAAGGCCACAGCCCCGCCAAGTAAACTCAATAACAGGAGGAGGCTTATTGCGAGGAAGGGGCCGAATCTCCGGCACGTCGTCCGCTCTGAACCGGTTTAAACCAGAACTAAACACGGTCTTATATTTAAGCATTTATACACTGTTTGTGTGTGTGATCCTGTGTGTTTGTGTTTCTTTGCTGAAGGTGTCACACAGTCCTTAAACTTCTCACAAACAAACTGTTTCTCTTTCAGGAGGGATCCGTATGATTACCCCACCCACTCCAGACCGCCGCCGAGAGAGCCGGCCCCCTACCCCGGCCACTACCATGACCCCAATGTTTCCAGCCACCCGGGCCGCGGGCCGCTCCCCGTGGCGGGCGCACAACACAACAGGGCGCCCAACAACCCACGTTCCTACCCCTCGTCTCCCCGCGGGGGGCAGCAGCACCGTGGACCGCAGAGGCACGACGTCCCCCCGTCGCCCACCGCAGGCCGCAGGGGAGGGCGGCCTTATTATGAAGCCACCGGGGGCCGAGGAGACCCGAGGGAGCGCTACACCAGCCCCGAACGCTACGACTACAGAGACGGACGCCAGCCTGACCCGAGACGGAAGAACCCCATGATAGGCGCCGTGTGAAGAGTCGGACGTCCTGATGATTTAAACAACCGCAAATTCAAGTATTTCCAGATTTATGAATCATAATTTCAGCAGTCAGCAGGTGCTAATGTGGATTAGTGGAATTTTGCCGTAATAATCAATCAGATCAGGAACTTTAAAAGCAATAAGTGACAAGCGTAGAGGCTGAAGATGTTGTTTTTTAGGACCACATGGTCAGAAGTGTTAAGGACTCCTGTGTGTGTATGTGTATGTGTGTGTGTATATACATGTTCGCAGTTTGCTGATGTTTATAAGAACGGATCTTATTTTGACAGATTTTATAACATAGAACTGGAAGTAAATGAAGAGCAGATAAATTAATTACAGATCTATAGAATAAAGTTAAACGTTTGTATAGAATCAACTTTGTTCCAGCTGACTGGACGTTGAAGAAGTGCTGACTTGCATTTTGCACAAGCTGATCAAACTGAAGGAAACGAAGAAGGATCACCTTGACCAGCCGGAACGACCAATCAGAGCAGACACAGGAAGTCAAAGTGGACAAACAGGAAAGAGGAAGCAAGCCCTTCAAAGTATCTTCTTGTCCTTGATGTCGTGTCGTTTGGACTTCCTTTACATCCTGTTCTTGCATTTAGATGTTTGGTTTTTTTTGTATTTTTGCCTTTGATTGTCTGGATGTGGTCGTGGCTGATGCTGTATATTTTTTTAAAAACATATAAAAGCGATTTAAATGAGTTTATTTGTGATATTTTTTGTGGTGTATCTAATAAAATGTATAAATCTTGCCTAGATAAATAAGCCGTGTGCAGCTAATTAAGAGCTTAATTGATTCATTAATTAAACTTTAAACATGTCATTGCTAACCTGCACTGAAAACAGTCAGAATGTGTCACTGGTGGTTTGATTTTCAAAAAATGCTGTCAAATAAACACGTGATTTTTTCTCTTTTTTATACAAATATTTTGCATTAAACGCTGTGAAATCCTCTCTCTCTCTCTCTCTCTCTCTCTCTGTGCTGAACGATTCATTCTGGCCTGTGCATATTTAAAATCTCCCCTTCAAAACTGTGACAACACCATGAGTCATCACTTTAAAAAATTCATTACAGTATTCATCTTAATTCCTCTGAGCACAATCTCCAGATAAATTTGCCCTGTAAGATGACTGATAAGAGTAGCCAGCGTTCTGATAATGAGTTAATCATCTTCAACAATTAGAGGCTGGGAAATCTCCACTAGAAAATGATTACTGCCCAATTTGCTCTCAGAAATAAAGATGGCACTGATTGGTGAAATTAGACTTGAAATGGGGAATAATTAGAGTGTGGAGAAGGCTTTTTCTATCAGTTAGTGTTTAATTAGCATGGAGGCCATCAGGGACCGGGCCTCTGCTGATCCGTCTCGTCTCGGCGCTGCTCTGACCCTCCGCCGCCCCGGCTGAAAGAAACCTTTCAAAACCAGCCGGCACGATCAATTGTTCTGATTATCTTCCGTTTAACCGATTTTAAAACAAATTTACTCTTTCAGGCCACAAATCAATGAGTTTAACCAGCATCACTTAGGCTCGAGTTATCTCGCTGAGAGAGAGTAATAAACAAATGCTTTTTATATCACGTTTTTCTATTCGTGTGGTGTTTTTGAAATTATCTTTACAATGAACCAGAATAGATCCAAGCTGGATAAACAGAGGAGGGAAAAGGCTCAGCAGCCGTCTGCCGACCATCCTGTGATGACAAACAGGAACAAAACGGGTCACAAATTTCTTGCTGATGCAGTAAAACACATCCGAAGGTGCAAAGTGAGTGAATTTATGATAGTTTTTTGAAATAAAACACAATATAAGGTTGTTTTTTCTCTATTTTGCATTTCACTTTTTTTATATTCACTGCAGTTTTGCTTCAGTTGCCTTCAGACACAAATATTTCAGTCACGTCTCAGCCTTTTAAAAAGGGTTTTTTTTGCATGTTTAGCTTCATTAACAGTCACATGTACCATGGCTTTACCATTATCAGAAGCATTACCACACCGTGATAAAAGCCATCAAATGTTACGGTGCTCAGATCATGTGATGTTAATGCAGTTTCAAGCACGGAGCATTTTAAAAACATCCCTTTGGTGTGCCGTTCAAAGACGCTCCGGCATCTGAAGCTTCAGTGTTAGTGGATGAAAAGGTTGCATTTATGAGCTGCTGGACAGTAAAATGCATGAAGATAAACAATCCGAGGGTCTGAAAAACACCAACATGGAGAAAAAAAACCAGCTGAAGGTCCACTGGATAGTTTTTCAGTCATTATTACAACTGTGCCTTTATTATAATAACTTATCAACTCTTTCAGCTAGAAAACTAAAAAAAAAAAGCTGGTAAGTGGATCTTAAGTAAAGGTCAAGAGTAATTTTATCACACTCTACATTATGTTTGACTAAAGTTATTATAAGAAAGCAAAGAAAAAACTCGCTGAAGATTTGAAAATTAAATTATATTCTCGAGTTTTCAGGAAATAGCTCGCGCAAAGTGCAGAAGCTTCAGTTTCTGCATGTTTTGGCTTCATCCAAAAGGTCAATCATGACTTTGATCCATCAAACACCAACATTTTAAACATCGAAACTCAACCAATATCTGATTCTGACTGAGAGCAAAACAACCTACAGCACTTTGAGCTGCGTATTCGCTGCACTTTGAAGAGAAACCGCGCAGCAAACGGCTCCTCTAAGTGCTTGTGGTCAGTTTGCTGCCAAAGACGATTAAAAGAAACAGCAAGTGAACATCCGAGAATTAATTACATCCATTAAACAACGGATTTGAAATCAGGCTGTCAGGAGTGTTTGGCTGCAACACACATCTCACCGAAACTACTCCAGTACTCAGTGTTTGAGTAATCGGATACTCTGTGAATGTGTTTGTGTGTGTGCATCTTGTGAGTGACTCTTTTGTTCTTGGACATTTTGGAAGATATTTAAGTTCACTCACATGACTCAGTTTGACATATTTTCATGCTTCACACACACACACACACACACACACACACACACACACACACACACCTCTTATCTGACCTCTGATTTCAACGAAGGTTTCTTTCCTCTTTTAAAGCTGTTTGTCTATTCTCCGCACCCGTCCGCCCTCCAATAAAGTTCCTTTTGACGATCCTGCTAGTTTTTTTTCCACTTACATTTTCTTCTTTTGTTATGAAGGTTTTTTTTTTTTCTTCCTTTTTTGCGTGAATTAATTTGACACCTCATAAGCCCACATTCTGTTGCAGTTTCCTGGAAAAGAGGAGAAATGCGGAAGCACGCGTCGTTCCCCAGTCGATTGTCATGAACCGCGGGGTTGTGGGAGAATTCCCCGGTTATGTTCTCTTAGCATTACCTATTCTGCCGGCGCCCCTGTCGAACACCTTAGCTTGTTAGCATGTGTCAATCAAAAGGCGTGCTCAGGGGAGGGCAAAGTGGAGCTGAAACAGTTATCTCCCTCCCACACAGCTTCCCAAAAAGACGGAGCGGGGTGAGATAGAGCGAGAGTGATGGAGGGAGGGTGTGTGCAGAGGATAAAGAGTGTGTACGGGAACTATACACCCCTCGCGCCGCCAGAATGGAGGCACGGGTGAGCACCCACGGTGACCTCGGCGTGCTCCCCCGCCCGTCCTCTTCATCCTCTTCATTAAAGGCACATTCCACCGCATTAGCCCGCCGTCCTCCCGTCCTTCACCTGCTGCCATTCATTTCAATTCAGGCCTCGTTAAAGCGATCGTGGGCTCTGAACGGAGAGTAGTCGGAGCGGGCCGAGCGGAGCTTCTCATTTAATTATACAGTTCATTAGAAATCCAGCCCGCCCTCCTCCACCCGGGTCTGAGACGGGCCATGGGAATAGCTGGTGGCTAATGTGCAGTTTAAACGGCCTGAATATGGAGATTGGTCCGGTTATGGATTACCGTTACCCGTTAGCCTGCCCTTCACCCACCTCATTCGCTTTTATGTCTGCTGTGTAGCCTTTTGATACAGTATCACTCAGGCTGGAGTGTGCTCTTTCAGCCAGCATGTTTGTTTGATATTGTTCATGAGCTGTGAAATTGAATTTCCACAGTTGGGCTGATATTGGAAATAATTTCATATCCTGTGCAATATTCTTGCTTGGTTTCACCTTGTGCTGTGTTTAAGACATCCATTTTTTACTTAATGTCTTTTTTTTTTTGTGTTTTTTATTATTATTATTATTATTATTATCATCATTTTGCCGAGTCGATGCGGCGGCTCTGTTCATTCAGACCACATTCACTCCCAGAAGCAGTGTTGGTTTGCTGGCTGCCTGCTCGCTTTGCCCACACACACCACAGCCGAGCCACCAACCACCATCTTTTACACCCACTGTCACCATGGCAACGCGGCCGCCGCACCTGGCACAGCAGAGCTGATGACATCGCTGTGGGTCCAATGAAAGGTTGATATATCCCAACGAGGAGAAAAGCTGGATTTTTTTTTTTTTTTTTTTTTTTAAATCGTGCAGGGTCACTGAGCTCCTCGTGTGATGATCAAACACAACTGCAGTCCGTCCTTTTTTTACACCAACACCGGCACCAAGTCGTGTATAAGGAGCTCGCAGCTTGAGTCGCCATCTGCATCACATTTTGAGTTAAAAGTGGGATTCGGTTTAATGTGGCGAGCTCTCGTGGGTTCAGTCAATCAGCCTGAATGTAAACCTTCAGCCACCGAGCTTCATGCACCGTTCTCCTCCTCGTTTCTTGAGGTTCCTCTGGACATATTTTTTTCATTTGACATCAAAAACGTTGGTCAGTCAGTTTCAAACCAGAGGATGCAACATCAGTGTGTGACCACTGAACTGGCGCCCACCGAAACGAGCTGCTCCCAGAATGAGGCGGCGGCATTGTTTATTTGCTTCCTGTGCTGAGGAGGCTCAGAGCTTGGACTCATCAGACCCCGGCCTGTGGACCCTCTTACCCCGCTGCCAGCCCCGGCATCCAAACCCTCCAGAAGCTTCTCTTTATATATCCCCCCCCTCCCCGACCCTCTCAGCTTTCCTATGGCTCCCACAATGATAAAACACCAAAAAACACTGCGCACCCTTGTGCAAACCCAAGGCTAGCTTGTGTGGTTCACTTACTTGTGATGTGGCCAACAACAGCTGAAGTCCGTGACCCCTGGACCCCATCCATC
>JAQMCX010000041.1:8184509-8219853 GCA_029814765.1 Acanthurus leucopareius | reverse complement strand
ACACACACACACACACACACACACACACACACACACACACACACACACACACACACACACACACACACACCCTTCACTCCATCTCTTTACTGACTACACCTCTTTCTTCTTCACTGTTTTTCTCTTTCCTCATCACCTTTGTTGCCTCTCTTCCTCTCGTCCCCACCTGTCATCCTCTCATCCTCCCTCTTCCCACCTACGTCCTCACACCCGCCCATCGCACATCAACCCCACCCTCCGCCTTCACCCGCCTCCCCCTCCGATCAATCTCCCCCTTTCTCCCTCAATCCTTCTTTTATCCATCGCCTCACTGTCTCTCCTCCTTTCATCCTCTCCCCTCTTCCTATTCCTTTCTCCTTCCCACTGTAATCCCCCCTTCACTTCCTACTCCTCCTCTCCTCCCTCTCTCCTCCACCCCTCCTCTTCATCCTCCCCGGAGGCCTTTGAATGGGCAGCTCAGGGAAAAAGTGTCGAGGCTGCAGGATTCTCCCCAAATGGCTTAATCTGCCGGGGCTCTGCGGGCTGATAGCCTCCTGCACACTCGTCCCTCCGTGGGCTCCCCAACAATGACTGTCTGTCTGCGCGGCCGCAGCAGATAAAAAGATGTGTGTGTGTGTGTGTGTGTGTGTGTGTGTGTGTGTGCGTGTGTGTGTGTGTGTGTGTGGCTTTCTGTCTGTCATTCTTTGCCATCCCTGCTATCTTTTTGAAATTTTTCAGTTAGCTATTTTTTTTCCACCTCTGTCAGCCCCCCTGTGATTGACAGGCCCTCTGTTTGTATTTGGATGTGTGTGTGTGTGCGTGGGTGGCCGTTTGAACACGGAGCAGCGGCTGTGTGAGTGTGTGTGTGTGTGTGTAAGTGCGTAGGAGTGTGTTTAAGCACGCACCCGGGTATGTGCCTTTATGTGTGCACATGTAGCTGAACCTGTATGTGTGTGTGTGTGTGTCATGCATTTGTGCATCTGTGCGTATGCATGTGGGCGGCTGAAGCCGGGCACACACACATGAAATCACCGGCAGCTGTGTGTGTGTGTGTGTGTGTGTGTGCCTGCTGTGCGAGCGTGGGCATCGCTCCTCTCCAGTAACATAGTAAGGAAGCCATCGCAGCTCTATCAAATGTCAGAGAATCTTAAGTGTGCCTTTTAAGCACAATAGGCGGTGGAAATGTCATCACTTGAAGGGTCTATTACACTTCAAGCCTTTGGTGCTGTGTGTTTTTTCCTTCTTTCTGCTTTCTTTATTGATGCTTTCACAGAAAATTTGTAAGAAAAACAGGCAGGAATATCAACCCATTTATGTCAAGAATAGATTCAGCTCAGTGGCTGAGTGGTTAAGCCCACCATTTGGTTGTGCATTGTTAATGGAAGTATAAGCTTTAGTCTGCGGTCTGATACGGCACTTTTTCTTCCTCTGTATGCTGTTTTTTTTTCCTTATTGGCCGACATACACCAGCTGCAATATGAAGAAAACATTCGCCCCCCTTCAATATCACGAAGTTCATTACATTTAGAGATCCCGCTGGTGCACACACACACATACACACATACACGTAACCATATACAGAGATAGGTAGCTAAAAACCCCCCCGCCCCCCTGCTGTTGTCATGGAGAACACGTTTCGCCTTTGCCTCTGTAAAGAATAATAATGCCTGCAAGTCTATTGCAATGCAAGAGTAATAAAAGATCCATTGTGCACGGCGTTGCATGTGTGTGTGTGCGCATGTGTGTGTGTGATCTCCCACTGCGTGATTGCGTGTGCGTGCAGAACACCCGTATACATGTTCCCTTTGTATGTGCATGTGAGTTTATGTGTTTAGCGTGTTTATGGGAGATAACGTGAAGCCGCCGTAGCCGCCGTAGCTGCCGGGGTGTGAGCAGAGAATAGGGCCTTTTGTTGCCGCGTTAGCTTCTCATTACAGAGCCGGGGTGACCCCCAGAACCCCGCTAGACAGGCCGTCTGCGTGTCACTTCCTGTCTGAGCCTGCTGAGCGATGCCATTGGCAGCCTATTGTTCCTGGGAGAGCGTGATAGGATCAGGGAATGTGTCCTAATGTTTGCAGATTGGCTTGCCGGAGCAACAATTACACTTGGAGAACGCTCCCAACGGGGGTCTGCAGAGATAAGAGCCTGGGTGTGGAAGAGGGTGAAAAAGCCTCTGTGTGCTCTCTCTCTCTCTCTCTCACTCTCTCTCTCTCTGTGTGTGTATATGTGAGTGTGTGTGTTCTTCCAAATGCAGCAGTGATGATCTTTTATTGTTTTAATAGCTCACCCATGTGGTTCCACTTGCATTGAGAATCCACAATGGAGAAGTTTTTTCAATTTCCTCCTAACTGACGGCCTAAATTGCTTTCTTTGTTTTACTGTTCATTTGTTGCTCATCACATCTTCATACAGAGGAACAAGGTAAATAGAGGAGCGCAGTCGAAGTCGCTGTCGAAGGGAAATGTATCATTTGATGGGGATTTAAATGGTTCGGAGGCAGCCTGTCGTGCAAATGTGGCACAGAAATGCATCAGGAATGTGTTTAAAACGAAAACACGCTCAATTTGCTGAATGCTTCCTGCATTTTCTTTAATATCCAATCAATAACTGTCTCTCTGTTCCCTCCTCTCCTGTCTCTCTCTCTCTCTCTCTCTCTCCCCCTCGCTGTCTCTCTCTCAGAGTGTGGAGGCGTCTTTGATGCCAGCGAGGCGGGCTACATCACCTCCCCAGGTTATCCTCTGGAGTACCCGCCTCACCAGAACTGTCATTGGATCGTCACGGCCCCGGAGCCCTCGCAGCGCATAGTCCTCAACTTCAACCCACACTTTGAGATCGAAAGGCTGGACTGCAAGTAAGACAGGGAGGGAGGGAGGAAGGGGGGGCAAAATGTGGGTTTATTTAGAGGGTGGAGTCACGTCAGACCGGTGACGTCCAATGAGAGTCAAACGCTTTGACCGGCGAGGCTCGGTGGTGTGTTATTATTCTGGCTGAACGATGATTTGTGCTGACAAGTTCATTAACATGCTGCAAAAGCATTTGTGTCTCAAGTAATTTCCCGTTAAAGCTCGCAGATTTTTTACATACTGTTATGATTCAGAGCCGGCGGTTTGGTCTGAACCCAAGATGCTGAAACGTTTTTCCACATTTCGACCACAACAGGTCAATCGCAAAGAAAATTTTAATTGTAGATACAAGCTTTCTGCAAAACGCAGACCGTTAAGTGGACTGCGGTTTTTCTTTTTGTGGCATAATTATTTATTGTGAGAACGGCAGACACATAAGCTTTTTCCAGCCTCCTCCTTTCTCTCTTTTTTTTTTTTGCAATCTAACTATTATTACACACATTATGTCCTGGACGCTGCCCAGTGAAACCGCAGACTTTTAGCTCTGACCTTTAAAAGGCTTCTCTTGCAGCAATTACTGGGTTGAATTTGTTGCTCAAGGGCACGTCATCTGCACACAACCTCAGCATTTCACAGCAGAAAATGTTGCTCATTTTGGTTTCCAAATCCTCCAGTTTTTTCCCTGTGTCATTCGCAGAATAAAGACCGAATGGAAAAAATGATTCAAATGGTCCAATAATTAATCCATGTGATGCTCCATCTGGTTAAACTGATGATCTGGGACGAGATGCCTGAGGATATTTTTGTTTTTGTCTGTTTGGAACCAGATAATGAAGTTTTTTTTACATGCGAAAGTACAAAACACTGGTTCAAAAAACCAAAATCACAAAGTTTAGACGAATCATTTGTGCTTATTCATCTGTGTTTAACCACATATCCGACGTTATCGAGTCCATCTGACTGTAATCCCCTTCTGTCTGATAGCAAAATGCCAAGCGACGTTTGAAAATCCGTACGTGTGATTGGAAGTGAAGGGCAGAGCGAGTTTGGGAAAGGAAGAACAAGAAGAACTATGATGTAGTTTTAAAGCTAAAGAGAGAATAAAGAGGGAAGGAGAGGCAGCGGAGGGGAATGTGGCCCAGCTGTTTGTGTGGATGTGACGGGATCGGTCAGTTTCCTTTCTCAGAGACATGAATAATCCAAATCATATGGCTTTTCTATTGTTATTTGACCTCGGAGGAAAGAGGACGGAGTCACGGTTTCCACTGTTTAATCCACTTTTATACAACTGAGTCAGGAAGACCGTGACACACATCGCACACTCTGAGACTTTTCCCATTGTCTGTTTGGTGTGTTTGAACCGAACGCAGACGAGATTTATCAGCGTCGTCTCTGTAATTACACTCACTTATTTCTTATTTTCCCTGCTGCAGCCCTCCCTTCTCTCTGTAAATTGAAGAATTAATAATCCTAGGTGGGTGTTTTTTTTTTTGCATTGTTCACTGACAAAGCACTTTGTCTGGCCAGGAGAAAAATGTAACTTTCATGAGGACATCAATGGCTGCTCGGCTGAAAGGGGTTTTTGTAATGATTGTCGGCTCTATTCACACAGTTGTGTCACGTCGCAGTGAACTGGAAATGTTATTTTGATGTCTCGGCTTTGTGTCTCCAGGTTTCTGTCGCTTTTGTCAAAGGCAAAATGTTGCATAATTATCTTCCTGGCAATATGTTTCTGGGTAATAACGCTTTTTACACCAGCGTTCACAGTGTCAACACGGCGGCACAGTGGACTTCCCTGCTGTAGAGGAGGAGAGAGGAGCGGCTCAGCTGTTGATAAGCAGTGTGTCAAGCAGTTTCTCACAGCCGAAGGCGAGCAGGGCAGGAGGAGGCCGAGGGAGGAGGAAGGGAAAACCGAAATGCCTCCTCTTTTCTGCTCTCCACGGAGGGTTTTATTGAGATGCGGGGCTATTTTTTTTTTTTTTTTAACACTCGCCTGGAGGGATCGAGGCCTCGGCCTGCCCTCTAACACACACTCCCACTCAATCCTCCTTCATCCTGCATGTATGAGTGTGTGTGTGCGTGAGTGTGTGTGTGTGTGTGTGTGTGAGGATGAGGGTGAGTGAGCGTGGGTGGGAAAAAGCCTCCTCATGTGAGTAACTCTACAAGCATGCAAGCCAGCGTTAGTTTGTAAGAGTAGCTGCTCCGCTTCCTTCATTTCATCCCATCCATCCGTTCATTCAGCCTTCCAGTGTTAACCTCCATTTCAGAGGCACATTTTTTTTTTTTTTAAAAAAAAAAGGGGAAGCACGCCAATTTTTATTTATGCATAACCTCTGACACTGATGTGTTTGCCCCTCTGTGTTTCATGGAGGAAGCGTTTCCCCTCAGGGTGCAGAAACAGCAGCAGAAATAAGTGGGAAAAGCCGGAGAACTGCTCGATATTCCTGCTCTGTCCTGCTCCATGCTTTTTATCCGGATTGATCCGAGCCCCTGTAGCACCGTTATGGGTAGCTTCCCTTTTTCCCTTTTTTTTTTTTTTTGCCTGTATGATTTGGCACGGCAGTGTGAGTGAGCAGAGAGTCGACTTTTGCATGTTTTCACGGTCCTTCCGTGAGGTTATGGCGAGCTGTTGGGGAGGGGGGGGGAGGGGGGGCTGGAGGGCTGCAGAGGTGGAGGGCTCTCCATCTTGGTCAAGGGTGAAAATCTGCGTGACAGCTGGGATTAAGGAGACGGCAGCAGAGAAAAGCGGAGCTGTGTGTTACCTGAAAGACAGAGAGATGTGGTCTGGACTGCTGATCCTGGAAACACACAGAGAGAAAACTACAGACAATAAAACGGTTATAAAAATGGAAAATGGACATGTGTTTTCAGTCGATACGCTCGGAAACACATGCATGTACACACTTAAGCACGCAAGCTGTCGGTGTAAAAGTGCTCATCAGCCATCATATCCCCCCCTCGGGCACTTTAGGCCCTTATAAAAGCGAGAAAAGTGCTTGGTCAGCCCAGGAAAGGGCCCTGAACTCTGGCTAATATCCCCGGCCAGCTGGTGATTTTCCCTCGGTGGGTTCAAACAGTCAGGACTCGGACGATGCAGCGCAGCCAAACCCGCGGCTCTGCTGCAGCAATCGAATCCGCAGCCTTATGCAAGGCGCTCCACGTCTGAGGTGGCACTTTAATTCAGGATTTCATTTCAGGGGGAGTCCGGCCGCGTGCCAAATAGCTCTTACCTCCAGGTTGCCAGCCGATTGATGTGAACTAAATGTAATAAAGGCTAGATGAAATATCAGGCCCATATCTCTAATGCAATCTGCCATCACCGAGCCCCCAGGATGCTACCCAGTGATACACCAGGAGAGGGAGGAGAGGGAGGAGTGAGCCGGAGACGACTCACCCTCCATGATTTTTCTCTCCCTTTCTGCTTCTTTCTGGCTCTCTTCTTCTTCTGCTTCATCTTCTTTCCTCCTTTTCTTGATCCATCTCTCTCCTCCCTTTGTTCCGTCACTCTCCCCCTCCTCTCGCCTGAGGAGGAAGCGTTTTATTTTTATTTTTATACATCGAAAACAGACACACACACACACACACACACACACACACAAACACACACACACACCATAAAATCATAGTCAGGCAGGTAGATCCATATCCTCCACCTTCGTGGGTTTTATTTTCTCTCTTTTATTCGGTTATTTGTTATTGGCTGCAGCCTGAGGTGGGGGGGTTTGATGATATGACTTTATAACTTTAGACACACACACACACACTTACACACATACACACACACACACACACACACACGGCCTGTGACATGCCTGTCTGTAGGGAGATGTGCCTCCAATGTATAGCAACAACTCTCCAGGTTTTGCATGTGTGTGTGTGTGGGGGTCAGTGTGTGTGCGCATGATATCACCCTCTTATTAATACCCAAGGGGGGGGCCAGAGAGGTGTGGGATCAATGTCTGTATTCCGCTTGTAATGGGAAATCGATAGATGATCAGGAATGGCCGAAGGGGGAGATGAAGAGGAGGAGGAGGGTGACGGTTAAGGATGAAAGGAGAGACAGATGAGCTGCCAGAGGTCGAGACCGGAGGGAGATGTTCAGGTTCTGCTCCGTCGATATCTGGCACGTAGCCGGCGTTTAGGACAAGATCACGGTCATCAGCGTGCGGCGACCGTGACTATTACGGTTTCTTTAATGATGATATAATGAGAAACAGGTGTGACTGAATGTGGAAAAAACAGCCAAATGAGCCATTTTAAATAGTTCCTCTGATCGATTGCTCCTCTCTGCCGTCGAATCTTTAAGATATCTGCAGTAAATCAAACCTGCGAGCTCCGTTGTTGGTTGTTTCTCCATGTGAGGCTCCGGCCAGAAGAAAAGTGTCTGTCCGGATGAATTGCAATGCATCCAGGGAAATCTCCATCACAAATATACAGCATGTTGATACAGGTCGATTAAATTGCATCCAGCAGGAGCAGCGGGGTCGCCGCTCCGCCTCGGACTGCAGCTACAGTCTGATGTTTCAGATCGATGCCGCACTAGAAGGTCTGGGGCCGAGTCCAGACTGCCTGTGGTCAGCGGTTTGGCCTCAGTCATCTGTAAGTATGAATCTATGAGGGGCAGCGGGGGAGGAGGGGAGGAGGGGAGGAGGAGGTGAGGCACGGAGGAGACGAGGAAGGGGAGTGCTGTTTGTTTTTGGGGCTAGATTGAAGCTGGCAGGCCCTGTGGATCTGCAGGGATTTTGCTCGCAGAATCTAGTTAATATTTCAGAGGCACTTATGGTTTATTAGAGTCCCCATCGAGGGCGGGAGGAGCGGGCGGGCGGGCGGCGCTCAGTGTGTGTATGTGGATGCTTGTGCATCTGGGTGTGTGTGTGTGTGTGTGTGTGTGCACTCTCATCCTTGCTTAATTTCTGCTTCTGTGCATCATCAAGAGGGAAGGGAGAGGAGCGACAGGCAGTTGTTCATTGTTTACCGGAACGAGATCTTTTGGGTTTTTTTTGTGCTCAGAGTGGAAAAAAAAAAACAAAAAAAACACACACACACACACGACGGAGCGGAGAGGAAGCTCATTTCAACAGAAGGCCTCAAGTGTCTGAATACAGCCAAGTTTGGTTTGCTGATATTCTCAAACAGCTGCCGCACTTTTATCAGCATAAACAAAATAAATTACACAACCGTGACGCACCCAAGGCAAATTATGTGTTAATCTTTTGTGTAATTTCTGAATGTCCCACTAAACGCTCTCTGTATTTTGTATTTGTGGAGGCATTTAAGTTAAAATAATGAAACACAATATCCCAAGCTACTCCTTTTCACTGACAAGTAAGTTAATTTGAGAGAGACGGCTAGTTAAACGGAAACTCCTTTCACTGATTTCACAAAAGATGCAGCGACAGAGTTTCACGGGTCGGTTTATAGCGGCGAGTCGACCACAAGCGGCCATGACGGCTGTTTGAAAGACCTATAAATACGCATGCATACAGTGTGCGCATGCTGCACTTATGTGACTCTGTGGTTGGATGGATGCCTGCAGGAAATGTCCCCGGTCCCCCAACAAACAGCAAAGGTGTGAAAGGCAATTAGTTGTTTTGGCGGAGGCGGGGGGGTGGGGTGGGGGGGGAGCTGATATACGAGAGCAGAGGAAGAGAGGACATGCCTGGGCCGGTGCAGAATTACTGGCCCTTAAGGGGGTTTTAGTTTCCTTAACCCTTCTCCCTCTGCTGCAGCTATTCTCAACGGGGCGCCATGAGGTGGGGGGGTTTGGGGGTGGAGGGGGGGGGGGTGAAACCGTTGCCCCGTAATGGCTCCCTAAACACAAGGCCAGTCATGCAGACCCAGACAGACCGCCAGACAGACAGAAAACCTGGGAAACGGGGATCGGTTGGTGTCAGACATGGGCGGGGCTTTGGATCAAAACATCTCCTAATGGAATCTGGATCTGGATGGGGGGGGCAGATGGGGCGGGGGGGCTGCGTGAATGCTTGAATGTTTTTGTGAGTGGTGTGTCTAATGTGTGTCTTCTGGATGAGGGGTTTTTTTACGAGAGTGTGCGCATGTGCAAACAATTTTACAGTGCATGTGGTGTGTGTGTGTGCTCGCTGTGTCGTGGAATGCATCCGAGTGTGTGTGTGTGTGTGTGTGTTTGAGAGAGACAGACAGCGGACGCTCACACGTCAGGGCCTCATGCATGTATTCATCAGAGCCTGGGGAGAGGCTGAGCGAACAGGTCAATAATCACATCTGAGGAACACTCACTCACTGACGCTAATCCACGACAGGAGAGAGCAAGACAGACAGAGAGAGAGAGACAGACAGAGAGAGAGAGAGACAGAGAAGGATAGAGACCCACTCCAAAATCAATTAAAACCTAATTAGGCTCTCAGCTCTTTCGCAGGCCTTTTATCCTTGGTGTTGGCGATACGGCGTCGAGTGTGTGTGCGTGCACGCCTGTGTTTGTCTATATCTGCTCGTGTGTAAATGTCGGCCTCTCTTGCATGTGCGTGTGTGTGTTTGTTGGCACATGTTTGAGTGTGTGTTTTCCCTAAGCGTGTGTCAGTTACAGCCCTAAGCAGGCGTACTTAGGGATAGCCATGGCTCTTACAGGCTCACGGTGGGAGCTTGCAGCTAAAGCCTCCGCGATCGCCTTTGTAATGCAGGATTACAACTAAGACACGTATAAGAGAATTGGACAACTGCTTCTTTACTCACGAGCACAAGTGCTCTTCAAGCCTACTTTTGAGCTAATTTGCTTCAGCTCCAACCATTACATACTCTAACTGTAGCACATCACAAGTGTGTGGTGGATACTCCGGCGTCCTCCGAACCAACGTCCGGGGACCAGGTTTGTGCTGTATGGATCGCTTTAACAGGGAATGACATCTGTTTTTGAATAATTCACATATGTTCTTCCGTGCTGGTGCACAGATATAATGTGTATTGGTCAAAGAACTCTCCGGTGATTTAATGTCGTACTTCCTTAAAGTTGAGAGACAGACAGAGATGAAGAGCAGCCAAACCTGCAGGATCAGAGGCTGATAAATCCTCTTTTTTAGTCCAAAATGTTGGATTCTTTAGCACCCACAATATAACCTGAAACCACCGTTTATCAGACACTTTATCCCCATTAAACACTCTTATATTTAAAAGTCCACATCCTTAGTTTCTAACAGCTTTTCCCTTAAATGCAAAAATGGGTCAGAATGTTATCAGCTGAAGTTTGCATGCTAACCAGCCCTCCTGTCTCCAGTTCAACTGAGTTGTTAACTCATCATAAAACACATTTGTCCTGATAGGAGCACCTGCTGCACCAACAGCAGCTACAATAAAGGAGAGCACCAGCAAAGACTGCAGCTAAAAGGAGACCCAGTGCTGTGCAGCCCCACATCTGAGACATTTAAGACTGTCAGTCTCCAAAAACACACTGAGAGAATTTGAGGAATGTTTACAAGTGCAAACTGCTCAATTTTTTAAAACTTTTTATAGTTTAGTGCAACACAAAGTCAACAATCGGATGTTTTTTGCACGATGTTGACAATGGTTTTGTGGCATTACGGGCTCATTGCAGCAT
This sequence comes from Acanthurus leucopareius, assembly GCA_029814765.1. Taxonomy (NCBI): domain Eukaryota; kingdom Metazoa; phylum Chordata; class Actinopteri; order Acanthuriformes; family Acanthuridae; genus Acanthurus; species Acanthurus leucopareius. The sequence continues at coordinate 8,209,461 of JAQMCX010000041.1, read as the reverse complement.
TTTCACACTCTGATCCTCACCTGTACATGTGCAACTCTGACCCAGATTAATGTGGCCGGGATTATCCCTCCATCAGCAGCCATAGCTTGAATGCTCTGTAGAGGAATCAATACACTGCAGGAATGAGATAGACAAAAAAAAAGAAGATTAGTGACTCCACTTAATCCAGGTTTTATTCCAAGCTGCTGTACAAAAGCAGTCTTAGTGCTTAGACACCACAGAAACACACAGACTAATGCTGATCGGTGCAGATTTACTGAGCGCTGTTTAAGTTTGGGGAACTAGTGAGGAAAAAACATCCGTTTCCTGTTAAGAACATTAGTAAGATTTTGTGTTTAAAAATGGCTCAGAAACCCAGAAAGCTTATTCAGCATCACGGAGCTGTTTTGCGGTAATTAGTGAGCTGACACTGTGGCCCTGTTGTGTTTTTATGACAGCTTCGTCATATAAACTAATTGAGAAGAGTGTGTTTGCTTGTCTGTTTGTCAGGAGGTTGTGTTCGACGTAGCTGCAGGGTTCCTGCCACGGCGCAGTTAGTTACGCCGGGAATCACAAGAAGAGACACTTGTAAGCAGTGATGAATCGTACGGAGAGAAAAATTACAAGGGAATTGTTCACACCCATGCAACTTGAAATACAACAACATGCATTTTTTCTGCAGAAAATGCAGATGCAAACACATAAAAGAGCGACACAAACACATGCAAAGAAAAAGATGTAGAAAAGTGAAAATTACCCGTTTAGGAAGAGCAAAACTCGAGTAAAACTCAGTGTATCTAACCAAAAACAGTACTTAAACGCAGAGATAGTGGCAAATAGAAATTATGGAGTTTTCCACACCTCCCAATATTGTCACAAACCCCAAATTACCACCTTAAAAGCTGCCAGCTCTGAGGCATGCTGGCTCTTTCTTAATCATATCAACAAAGCAGTGGTATCATTTGTCAGAAGGAATGCGCAGAAAAACAGTGTTTCATGGTAAATAACAGCTTTCACTGTGCAGAACTCACACGTCCGAGGCCTTAAAATAATGTCGAATAAACGGAGGGATTGAAACTTTCTTTGGAAACAGCATCTGGACGACCGGATGCTTTGACACACATGCAGCCTCATAATAACTGTAGACGCCTTTTAAATATATTCTAGTCATGCCGAGGAGCTTAAGCTTTAAAATAAAACAATGTGTTACACTTGTAATGTGTCACTCTGGGCTTCGTTAGGGTGTTAATACGCCATAAATCTTAACTTTTCCCTCTTTTATTCCGCGCTTTAAAAGGAAAGAAGTCTTTATTTGAGCCGGAAACACTGTCATGTTCGAACTGAAACATGAAAACATGAACATTTGTTGTCAGTGATAACATGTGGAAGATAAATTTGAGCAGTTTGATCCAAACATGCACACAAAAGAAGTGCAGATTTTCCTTCGTCTGACTGATTCGTCAGCGTTAAATAAAACATCAACCGGAGACGGCGGAGTGTGTGACTCTGCCGCTGCATGTGTCTGATAGTGTTAGAGGAATGACACACAAGGCTACGAGCTAATTCTGGATGAGCCAGGTGGGCTCTTTTTTTTCCTCTCTTCCTGCTCTGACACATAAAACCACAGACGCTCACACACACACACACACACACACACACCGTCTGACCTGACAGCGAAGAATTTGCTTTTATCGTTCAGGGTCAGTTGGCTACTCAGAGGTCATAATGAGCTGAGAGCTCAAGCATGTGGAAGCTAAAGAGCCGAGTGTCGGAACATTTATTTATCCTGATTTCTCTCTCAAACCGCGACTCACCCTTCATGCTGCTTTCGTCCTCACCTTTCCTCTCACCTTTTTATTTTTTAATGAGCTTTTCTGTCTATTTTTAGACTTCTTCTTAATGAATCCATCCAGCTGTCTGTTTGCCTGCATCTTCTCCCTCTGATTGCAGTTTGTTGTGTTTGAAACGCGGCCGTCTCTCCGGTTTTCTGTCCTGTGATCCAGGATTAACGGGTTTGAGGATTCCTCGCATCAGGCTGATGTGAGAGGGATCTGAGTTTGTTGTCCTAAGAGCTCAGTTTATTGGATGCAGCTGAGAGAAGAGAGCAGAAGAAGAAGGGTGGAGAAGCTTTGACTGAGACACAGATCCTTTGCAGATGTAGTTCCTCATGTCTCATTGTTGTTTTGTGATGCTGAATGCTGTGTCTGGTGCATCATGTCCGCAGGCTGGACTCTAATGGTAAAAAGCTCCACACCTGTCTGTTTTTTATTACCTTAGCTTGTTGCATAACCTCATAACTATCTATCTATGTTTATCTACCCTCTGCCGCTCTACTTTTATCGATTTACCTCTCTTAATCCCTTCCTGCTGCATTAAGCTCAGTGAAACTGAATGTTCAGATCGTTTTCAGAAGGATGCTTGTGGGAAAACCTCTTTAAACCAACAGGAAATAATCTCTTCTTCTGTGTTTTTTTTTGCCGATCAGGTATGACTTCATCGAGATCCGTGATGGGACCTCAGAAAACGCAGATGTTCTGGGTCGACATTGCAGCAACATCGCCCCGGCGCCCATCATCTCCTCCGGACCCTCCCTCCAGATCAGATTCGTCTCTGACTACGCCCACCAGGGGGCGGGCTTCTCTCTGCGCTACGAGATCTTCAAAACAGGTGAGGAACTGGACCTTTTTTGTACTTTTGTACTTTTTATTCACTTTAACGCCACTTTTGTAAATATGGATCGCTGTAAATATTCACTTATGATCACTTATGATCTTCCTAAGTTAGCTAAAGACCCCTAGTGGCCTCGCGTGATGTAGCGATGTCTCGCAATATCAAGCACTTTTGTGGTCGTACCAACTAATCGGAAGTTAAAGGTGCAAAAACAGGCATCTGTGGCTCTGAGTGAGAATGAAAGAAGTATCAGTCTCCATACTACAATCTAGTATATTTTCTTTTTAACAAAATACCTGCATGATGCTGCTTTAAAGATGAATTTTAGTTTAGATAAAAATGTGTTCTTTAGATATTCAGCAGAAAACAGAGTGTAAAAATCATTTCTTGACTTGATTTATTCAAATCTTGTAACAGTTTGACATTAAACTGATTCACAGTTTGGAAAACAGTTGCTAGCTGATGTTTGACTCATGCTTCTTATTTTTACAATATGGACAAAATCTCACTTTAAGTGCCGCAGCCTCTCAGTCGCCGTGTGACTGTGTGTTATCTGTGTGTGGTTCAGGGTCCACAGCCCGTCGCATGCACGAGGGTTTTATCTCAGTGGGTCAAAACTTCAGAGTTTTGTGGGAAACACAAGTTTCAAACGACTTTTTCCACCAAACACGAGGCTCCGCTGTACATTAAAGCTTCAGTTAATGATTTTGTTTTAGCGCCACTTCTTTACCGTGTGTTAATGGGCCGAAACCTGTGATCATTCACCCCGACGCACCCCCGACACTCTGGAAACAGCAGAGGCAGCCGGCCATGTAAACAAAAGTCAGAGAGGAGAAAATAAAACTCTAACTGCTTTCAAGCCGCCTGGAAGCATGCGAGGAATGCCTGCTTTAATTGGAGCGGAGTCTGCTTCCTCTAGGGGGAGACGAGGAGGGCTCGGAGTGGGAGGTGGGGGGCTGGGGGTGGTGGAGGGGGGGGCTCCAAGGCAACTTGAAGTCTGACTTAAGGTTAAAGGTTTATGGGTGGAGGCGGAGGAGAGGAGATTGATGGGGAGGAGTGTGTCGCCGAGATGGAATTTTCTCGAGGTCGTCGAGGTGTGTGAGGTGTGTGAGGTGTGTGAGGTGTGTGAGGTGAAGTTCGCGCTGCAGGTGAGGTTGTAGTGGAAAGTGTGTTTGTTTTAGTGGCAGCGGTGAGGTGTGTGTGTGTGTGTGTGTGTGTGTGTGTGTGTGTGTGTGTGTATAATGGAGGGAGAGGCCTTGAGGCAGCTCAGAGATTTATGTTCAAGTGAGTTACAAGCTGATTGTATTTGAGGCATTTGTAACATTTCAGCAGGCTGATGTTCATTTAAATGCAGATTTTTTAGTTCTTAAAATGTGTCTCAATTAAAAATCAAGATATTTAAAGAGTGTTCGAGGCCTTTGAGGGATCGAAAAAGTCAGAGTTTATAAAAAAAAAATGAGCATCTAATAGAGAGAATGCATTGAGTTATCACCTCCCACCTTTTTGAAAAATATCTCCGGCTTTGTGTCAAACGAATGTGACCCAGATTTGACGTTCAGCTCGGTTACCAAGGCCACCAGCTCGAACCCCGACAATGTAATAGCATAGATTGCATCTGTCTCACACACACACACGCACACACACACACACAGAGTGGATAGATTGAAGGCTGGTGGATGGGGGGGGATGCGGTTGCCATGGCATAACAAGATCCTGGTATAAATTCAGGGGGTATAAGAGCCTCCGTCAGTGTGAGAGCACATGTAGGTGTCTGCTCCCTGCATGTGTGGGTGGTTCCACTCAGCTTGTTGTGTGAGATTCTGTCTGTCTGCGTGTATGCGGAGGCGGCGTGATAGATGCACGTTTGTGTGTGTGTGTGTGTGTGTGTGTGTGAGTGTGTGTTTGCAAGAAAAAGAGAGAGAAAGAGGCAGAGAGACAGACAAACGGAGACAGATACGGTGGGGAAAAAAAAAATGATTGGGGTGAAGGGAGACGAGTCGACGAAAAAAAGGAGGAGTGAGTCAGAGAGTGAAAATGTATTCGGGATGCGTGATTGAGGCCATGTGTTAATTACCGCGTTCGCAGCGCCTGCACGCTCTCTCATCATTGCTGTTTGTCTTCGCGAGGCAGGCCCAGGCCAACGGGTTCCCGCTAAACACAGCTTACAACTTCTGACGGGAACGCGGAGATCTCGGCTGAGATGTGTTTATTTACCAGAGTGGAAGTAATTACACTACCATTACTTTTACCCTCGTTAACGGATGTTGGTTGCATATTGTATACTTGTAATTTCTAAGCAGCTCTGGAAGACAAAGAGCGTAAAAAAAAATCTGCATTCTGTGACTTTAAAGTCAGAATCAAAGCCGAACAAGCGTGATGGCAGTTTGAGATATTATTACAGTGTGTGTACAGAGTGTGAGTTTGTGTTTATGGGTGCGTGTGTGTTTTTAAAGGGTGCGTCCTTGCTGAGATAGAAATCTGAACACACAGCTGGGAGATGTGTGTGCCTGCGTGTGTGTGTATGTGTGTGTTTAGCTTCCTTCCCGTCTTAAACAGGCAGTACAACTCTCAGTCCAGACTGACCCCACCACACTGTGTCTACAAGTCAGACAGTGTGTGTCTGGTGTGAGTGAGTGTGTGTGTGTGAGAGAGTGTGTGAGAAGCATATTTCGGCCTGTTCTCCGTGGAATGAACTAATGAAACCGCCGCTTGTTTTTGTTTTGTTCATTCAACCCTGTTACATAAGCGATGACTGTAACAACTCTAGGGGATTTTGAATTGGACAGGCAATCTGTTTGTGTGGACGTGTGTGTATGACAGTGTGTGTGTGTGTGTGTGTGTGTAATGTGGTACAGTGCAGTGAAAGCTAATTATTTCCAGCAGAGGAGGAGCAGGAGTCGACCTCTGACTCTACATCCATCCTGATACACCTCAACCCTCCTGTACGCCTCCCGGGGGGAGTCGGGGGGAGTCGGGGTGAGCGTGTGCCCCAAAACAACATCCCTCCACCCCCTCACCCAACACACCCCCCTCCTCCCCCAACACACACACACACAAATAATCACAGGAATGCCTTAATCCTGCTGTACAGTGAAAGTGCACGACCCCCCCTCCTCCCCATTATTGTAGTGGCCTACTTTGTTCCCACCCATGCGTGCTTAACCCTTTATTCAGCCCCGACTACCACCCACCCACACACCCTACATGCCCCCATCCATCTCTCATACACTTCAACTTTCATCACGTGCCACTGACGCTGTTACCACGGCTACAAGGGGAAGACTTGCCAGTAAAAAGCCCCCTTTTTTCCCAGTTCCCCCAAAGCACACCACTCGCACGGCGAGGCCAGATAACGTCGCAGCCAATCCCGGGTTAAGACAGAGCCGAGAGCACCCCAAGGCATTGGGTCCCCTTCGTGACCGCTGCCGTGGCATCTGTGGGGTCACGGCAGGAGCGCAGCCTAAGGCGGGACCCCCCACCCAAGTGCCAGTCATAACATCGGGCCCTGTGCGTATTTCTGATGCTATCGTGTTGATTGGATGCCTACCCCTGGAGTTCAGTGATGGCTGTTACTATACGGCTGATTGCCATGTGGTGTTTTTTCCTGAAACAGCCGGATCCGTCCCAACGCTGAAATTACACACAAGTAATTAACTGGCAAAGGTAAATTAAGTTCATGAATAAATAAACTGCGCGAGCACACGAGTGTTTAAAGAATGATCAGCGAGGATGAGAACGGGTCCCAAAATTAAATAACAAGGCAGCAAACTGCATGAATAAGACTCAGGAAATCAAAGGCTGCACTTTGATCACAAACAGCAGGAGGCCTTTATTTCTTTCTTCATGCTCAAGATTTAAAAATTATTGCACTCAACTCCATAACACGCAAACAGAGGCGTCAGTGTGTTAAATAAAGAGCACTCCTCCATCGGCCTGATGATGCCGGGGTATGAAGTCATGGAGTCGCGGCACGCCAACAATGTTTGTTTTTCTTCTCTTCAGTCTTCTTGTTCACAATCTTGTTGTTATTGTCGTTGTTGTTATTGTGGTTTCTTCCACCCCACCCCACCCCACCCCCAACCCCCCCGTGGTGCACACCCCTTCCTCCACACATTCACGCACGCATAGGCACACATCTCCTCCGAAGCCTCGGGAGAGATTTTTCTTCAATGGAGTCATTCACTGAGCTCAAGCTGGGTTACACAGGAGATGTGTGTGTGCGTGTCTGCCTGCGTGAGAGGTGTAGATGTGTGTCAGACGGAGACAGGCAGGTAGAGAGCGAAGCGTTGGGTGGGTTTGATGTGCGGCAGACACCCGAAAAATGCAGAGGTGAGCCCTTAGGAAGAGTTGCATGCGGGGGTTAAAAGAGTGAATGAAGACGGAGCAGGAGGTGGAGGAGGAGGAGGAGGAGGAGAGGGTTGCCCTGACACAACATGTGGAGCTGCTGCTACATCAGGCACTCATGTGCAAGAGTGGAGTGGTTTCTACCCAGCAACCCACCCTCACGCCCCCCCTCTGCGTCTCACACACATACACACACACTCACATTATGACCTCCTCCTCTTTGCCAGCAAACAGCTCTTGCCAAATGGCAGCTCATGGTGCGATGCAAGCACCAACTGGGGGTCTGCATGCTGCAAGCATGTGTGTGTGTCTGTGTGCACGTGTGTGTGTGTGCGCTTCTTAAGTGTGTGTAAGACACGGGCAGGGGTGACGGAGGGAGGAAGTGAGGGGAACTTGTTTTTGGCATGTGCAGATACTGTGAACTAATGAGCACTAACGAAAAGAGAAGGTACTCATGCATACGCACTGCTAAGGGTGAACACACACACGCACAAAGATATATGAACACACACACGCGCACGCGAGCTTGCTGCGTTGGCACATGGCAGCACGGAGTGTTTGAAGTGACTGTTTCGTGCACGCCAAGTGTAAAACACACAGTCTAAACACAGAGTGGTGTGTTCGGAGGCGATGGAGTCAAGCTGTGCTCAGATTGAAGATTTCGGCAGCAGCACTCCAGACTGCTGCACTGTGACCCAGTAAGAAACAAGGCCAGTGTGTTAGTGGGTCTCACACATACTGTGAAGCCATCACACACACCTTTAGACACAGACACACACACACATACACACACAGTGAGCTCACGCAGAGAGACAAACATGCCAGAAGCAAGAGATTCACATGTGAGGAGCTTAATAAAAGAGACAAAGCCATGCAAAGACATGCGCTCACTGGACATATGGCTCATGCATACTGCGCAGTTCGTTTGCTGCTTCGTTGGAAGCACGTTACAGTCGCATGAAACCACCAGCTTTGATGCATTCATAACATTCATGTTTGCTCATGCACAGTAAGTGCAGACACACACATGCACAGATCCATGCCTGACGCAGACAGGTGAGGTCAGTGGTTCAGCGGAGAGGGAGACGGAGCCGCTAGCTTTCTGTAAATTACCGTCATATTTCAACATTCCCTGTTTTTGTGTGTGTGTGTTTGTGTGTTTGTGTAGGCAGCCAGGATCCAAACATGAAGCCAGATGATACACTGGTGTTTTGATGTTGCAGTGTGTGTGGGAGTCGACACAAGAGTTTGGAGTTTTTGCTTTTTTTTTTTTTTTACATGTGAGGAGAATATTTGTAGGTTTGCATCAACTTACACGCACATGCACAGATTAATAGACGCACAGGTACAAATATGAGTCAAGGAGCAAGAAAGTGGTAGATAATTGGCATCAGAATAGATTTGGTTTAAAAAAAAAGGAGGACAAAGCAAGAAAAACAGACAAAAGGAAGCTGTGGAAGAGCAGGAAAAACAAAGCCAGAGAGACGCAGACAGTGTTCGTCTCCTGAGTTCTTTTCCTCGTCTCTCTGCGCTGATTGGGGTCATTTCTCCGCCATTAACCAAGTGTAGAGAGGTGGGGGGGTAGGAGGGGGACTGGAGGAGCCAGTCAACCCCTCTGCTTTTATAGGGCAGCCTGATAATAAGGACTGGTGCCTTGGAGGAATGCTGCAGACAGAATGTGCTGTTAACATGTCTGTGATCCTAAACGCCGCGTTTTATAAATATGTATCTGGTTATCAAACCGACCTGGCAGCTCTGAGACGCAGAGCAGAGCTGCTGGATGCAGGTCTGAAATCCAACTTCTCCCCTGAGTCTCTTCATCCTGACCTTCCTATCTGCTTCCCAGCACACTGAGCGATGGGAAAATACCACGAGAACAGATTTGTTTCCTTCTGCGAGCTTCACGCTTGCCAGTTGTGAGCGTCTTGGCAAAGATTAAAAACCTGAAAATGCGTCGCAGGTCTTTGCACGAGTGATTTCACCCGAAGAGATGCTGTTTAAAAAAAAAAAAAAAAATGTCCACTGCAAATGCTCTTGTAAACAGCCACAAGAAGAGCAGAGATTCAAATGCCATCAGTAGGTTTAGAAAGGTCACAACCTCAGGCACTTCTGACATGCAGTTAAACAGAGATCTGATGGAAACGCTGCAGTCTCTTAGCAACATCATCACGTACAGATATCTGCCCTTCCAGCACCAATAAAAATAGAGAAACTAAACAAACCCGACTGTTTATAGACGACATATAAATATAGAAATGTTCAAGGCGCAGTGCCAGACTGAGAAAATAGCCACAGTTTGTGAATGAAACTGTGTGTGTATGTGTGACATCTGTGTAAAGTCCCCTGCCTGTTTTGTGTGTTTGTGTCTTTGTGTGTGTCTGTGTGTGTGTGAGTGTGTGTGAGCTGGACAGCCAGCTCTCTCTGCCATCCTCATTGATGTGCCGGTCCATAAATACTCGGCCATGACTCGGGCTCCCCAGTGGGCCGCGCAGCAGTGGCTGATGGGTAGATGATCCAAACCACACAGCTGCCGCCGCTCAAGGTGAGCCGCCCAGGGCGCATAAATCTGCATGGCTAATGAGGAAGCGGCTGCAAAGGGCCCACTTAGAACTATTACACAACATTTGTAGAGTGTGTGTGTGAGTGGATGTGTATGTGTGTGTGTGTGAGAGGGATATTCAAACAGAAAGGCAGAGGAAGAGAGAGTGTTAGAGAATATTTGTTTTGAACATTTTAAAACAGGCCTGGGTCAGTTTTATTCCCCTCTTTCACCCTGCAAAGTGTGTTTCATTAAAAATGCCACATTATGCAACTTAAACTTATCAGCATGGGGTCTTTTCAGGGCATCAGAAGCCAGCAAGCATTGTGTTTTCTTCTAATCTCTACTATTTTAGAGAATAATTAGTCCTTCTTCTGATATTTTTTCATATTTTTGTTGTTTTTGGACTCAGAGGTGATTGAAAAGTCGGTGTTTTGTGTGAAAAATGGCGGCTCTGGGTTCACAGGGAAGCGACTGACAAACCGAGCGTTTACCCTGCTCACATCCCCGTGCTGCAGCGTTAGACACGCCCACTTGAGCATTTGCTCGCTGTGTATTTTCTCCTCCATCGGTAATCATAAACAGTGTGTGTTTGTGTATCTCCCCACCGCAGCTTCTGCATATTCCAGCTCGCTGTCAGTGATGAACGACTCGCTGAAAACAACCTCTGCAAGTCAGATGAGATATCCACCTGTGATCGATTGCTCGCGCCTCCGTCCTCTTCTAATATGATCAATTGCTTATTCTGCTCTGAATATCCTCTTATCCTTTTATCCGCACAGGGTCGGAATTCTGCTTCCGCAATTTCACCAGCTCCTCTGGAATGATCGAGTCGCCCGGATTCCCGGATAAATACCCTCATAATCTGGAATGTTCCTACATGATCATCGCCCCGCCGCACATGGACATCACCCTCACCTTTCTGACCTTTGACCTCGAGAATGACCCCCTGCTGGTGGGAGAGGGTGACTGCAAGTACGACTGGCTGGACGTGTGGGACGGCCTCCCGCAAGGTGAGGGCGCACACACACACACATATATGCAAGCACACACACACACACACAAACACAATATCCATGCACAGCATAAACACATTGGGTTGAATCCTTTTGCACTCACTTATCAGTGTGCATGGAGACACACATGCTTGGAAAATTGATGTTTCTTGGATCTTAGGATAACACACACATGCACACACACCCACACACACACACACATCATATCCACATTTCAAAACTCACACAGACTCACGCAATCCCCCAGCATTCTCACACAGAAATTTACATACCAGTCTTCAATTTCCTGAGCGGTCGCTCGCTCTCTTTGATGTAAGCAGCCTTGCCTTACATTCCTTCACATTACATAGAGGAAACATTATTTCGCACAGGGCGCCGTAAGTGCCGCAGAACCCCAAAGGAGCAGCCCTTTCCCATGCCCCTCATCCCTCTCCATAATAACACCCTTCATCACCCCCTTCCTATGCTCTCCCCGTCCTCCCTCCTTATCACCTAGCGCTTCCTTCCTCCCCCGAGCGAGTGAGAGTGACGGCCACGATGAATATCTGTTTACGTCCAATAGGAGGTGCCGAGCGTTGCGAAATCGGCCTTTCAACCGAGATCAGGAAGTGGCGAGAGAAAAACATTTGAGGATGTTATCGAGGGCTTTGATAGTGACCGCCATAGGGTCGTGTTAGCTGCCGTAGCGCTGATGAAAATCACATTAGCGGTGGTGAGAGGTTCACTTCCCGCCTCCCTTTTTGCTGACTTTTTTTTTTCCCCATCTGTCTTTTTTTTCTTCCCTTTTTTTTACAAAAAAAAAAAATGAAGCAGAGAACTGAGGATTTGCTCTAATTATTCTATTTTCAGTTGCTAAAAAGGGATCCAAGTGGATTTAAAATTCCAATTATAGCCTTGAATTTGGGAGCTTTGATAGCTGAAAACAATTTATACCATTTAAAGTTGAGAATGAGGAGGAAATTAAAGTATAACCCAGTTCCAGTGAGCCTAGTCCTCAGGCATAAAAAAGGGATGGGAGACAAGACGGAGGGGTGAGGAATTTGGTGTCTGGTGAGGGAGCTACTCTTGAGACTATTGTAATCCTCACTGGTGTGTGTGTGTGTGTGTGTGTGTGTGTGTGCAGCTGATCCCAGTGCAGCTTGCATTAAGGCAGGGATTCCTGTCCCCCTGCTGGGCTCCGGCTGAGACACACATGGCAGATGGAGGGATGGACAGGAGAGGAAAGGGAGAGAAAAGAGGAATGATGGGTGGAGGAAAGCTTTGGAGGGGAAGCGTGCTGCGACTCATTAGACAACACTCGCTGATGCAGTGCGGTCGCTGGAGACCCGTCTTTGCACTGCCGGATCCCCTTTTTATTATTCTGAACGGAAAAAATCCCGAGAAAGCTGTAAAACCAAAATATTTCACAGCAGCTGGAGGCGAGAAGCAGAAGCAGCTACTGCGACAAGGAGTTCAGTTTTTAGAAATAAAAGCACAAACTTATAACTGTTATATTTTAACCCACATACACATGCATGTCAGGGAAAACAGTGCAAACATGGGGGGAAAATGCAAACTGAGCCCAACTAAAACATAACATGCATGCTTTTTTCTGTGTGCAGTGGCTCCTCTGATTGGTCGGTACTGTGGGACAAAGATCCCTCCAGAGATCCAGTCGTCGTCCGGCCTGCTGTCGCTCTCCTTCCACACCGACATGGCCGTGGCCAAAGACGGCTTCTCCGCCCGCTACAACATGACGCACAAAGAAGTCAGCGACTGTGAGTTTGAGACGACTTTAAGCTTGTTTGTGTGTTTTTTTTCTCGTCTCTGCGCTGGTTTGTTTACCTGTTCTTATTCCCACCTCTATTTTCTCCCTTTCAACAGCCTCTCCTCTGTCATCTCTGCTGACACTCGTCTCTCTCTCTTCGTCTTTCACTCCTCTTACCCTCTCGATCCTTTCTGCTTTGCCTACTTTAATGCTATTTCAATCTCGAAGCGCTCTCTCATCCCTCTCAGCCTATTTTGCTCTCTCCTAAGAGAGGTTGATGTTTCAGAAGAAGACTCATCCTATTTTCTTTAAGAATATAAATTAACTTCACCTCAATTTACCTGGGCTCACCTGTTGGCCTGTTTTCTGTCTCCCTTTGCCCTTTTCTCTGTCTTGATTTACCTTTTTCGTCTCTGTCTTCAGGCTCTATAATTCGCGGCTTAGATCTTTTCTTTCCGTCTCTTTAATGCACTTTCTTGCATCTGTCATCCATTCTATTCAACTTCCTTCCTCTTTTCTTCTCTCCTTCTTTTTCCGTCTCCACTTTAAAGTCCCGTCAACAGATATACAGTTAACGCTCTGCCGTCTCCATCTCCCTCCTGCTCCCTTTTCTCTCTCCCATCAGCGTTCCACTGCAGCATGGCGCTCGGCATGGAGTCCGGAAAGATCAGCGACGATCAGATCACCTCCTCCACGAACTTCTACGACAACCGCTGGTTGCCGCGTCAGGCCCGCCTCAACAATGACGACAACGCCTGGACGCCTGCAGAGGACAGCAACAAGGAGTACATCCAGGTCAGGCCTCAAGTTTCTATCACTTTCTATTGTTTTTTTATGTTTATGTGTGTTTTTTTTGCTTCAATTTCAACCTGAACTTGCAGAAGAATTTATTACCTTTAAATACTGTGGTTCGACAATATAAAACCAGCATTTAAAGTGGAAGATCCTTCGATTTTTAAGTGTGCAACCTCGCAAAATCACACACAATTCAGATGTTTTGAGCCCTCAAGTGACTCATATATCTGAGTCTCTATTACTTGAACCTGCTGGGTTCAATAAATGAAGAGAATTTGTCTCAGTGATACCAGCACGGAGGAGGAGATGCAGCAGGAAGCAGCATCTTGTATACAGTGAGGACGTACAGCAGGGACACACACACACACACACACACACACACGCTGAAAGGAAATGGAGGAACTGTGAACCGATGATAAGGAAGTGCTTCTGCACACTCAATCTTTCCTGTCTCAAACACACACCTACGCACGCACAGACGCACACACACACGCACGCACACGCGGCGTAGAGCGGTGAGAAGCCCTGTGATTGATGAAGGTGCTTTTCAGGAATGCATCCGAACACTGCGCCATTGATCTTTGCCTCCAGCCCTCCTCCCCTTACACACTCACACATGACAATGCAAAGATAGACACACACACGGCACCTAAGCTCCCCTCAGCAGTGGGCCACAGTCGGCGTCCATCCCCTGCTGTCTGTGTGACAGATAGACACCACGGTTGGTCTGTCTGTGATATCTACATCAGCTCTTACCGCCATAAAACCCTCACAGTGATCTACACCTATTACTCTGTTCTGTTCCTTTCTAATACTCTCAATTTAGTTATTAACTTTTGCTTTTTTTTGCTCCTTTTTCAGGTTGACCTCCACTTCCTTAAGGTCCTGACAGGCATCGCCACACAAGGCGCCGTTTCCAAGGAGACGCAGAAGTCGTACTACGTCACCACCTTCAAGCTGGAGGTCAGCACCAACGGGGAGGACTGGATGGTCTACAGGCACGGCAAGAACCACAAGGTAGGCGTGGACGATCACCGAAATAACCTCTGTGATCAGGGTTTTAAAGATCTACCTGTTAAAAAAAAAGGAAGTAAATGTCCCGCTTTCTCAAATCTTTATGCCGCCTCCACGATTCGTCCTCCAGCATCGGAGGCAACATTCCTGAAGGAGCCGTTTCTGCTCTCGAACTGTTTATGAACCTTAGTCATGACCCCAATCATGAGGTGGAGCAGGAGGGAGCGGGAGGGAGGAAGAGATAGAGAGAGAGAGAGAGAGAGGAGGGGAAGCTGACAAACAAGAACAATGGAGTCCTCTATGTGCCCTTATCTAGACTCGCTATTCATCATCTCTCTCTCTCTCTCTCTCTCTCTCTCTGCGCACACACACACACAAACACACACACCTGGGGTTGTAAAAGCCATGAAGTCATACCAGGTGTGGACACATCGAGTTTGTGTTCAGAAGCTTCATAGCAACAAGATTTTCTGAGATTGGCAGAGTTTATCGAGCCTTGATGAATGCATCCTTGTTTGTTTGTGCGTGTGTGTGTGTGTGTGTCAGGTGAGGGAGTTCACACACACACACACAGGAGCTGGTGTGTGAGCGCATGCACAGTGCAGGCTGGCGTTGTTGTCATGGTTCGACCTACAGTAAGCTCCTCTGGGGGAATTGAACTTTCTCCCTCATATCTGGGTTAAGGTCACTGTGGATTTCAGGCGGAAAAATAGAGAGTGGCAAGGCTGGGGAGGGGGTGGAGTGTGTATGCGGAGGGGTTAATCCACACACACACACACACACACATATAACAGACTGGGGGGCCCCCCTTCTGTGTGTGCCAGTGATTGGTTTGGGTGGGGCCAGTGGGGGGTATCTGATGTGGAGATTATTGAGCGAAACGTGGATTTGACTTAAAAAGTCAACATCTGTGCAATTTATTTGACCCCCCCACCCCGCCCCCCAACCAGATGCACCCCCCTAAAATCCTCCCACACACACACACACACATAATACAATCATCCCACCCCCCTTTTAAATAACCCCTGGCTGATCTCTCTGTCTGCAGATCAGCGCGTGTGTGTGCATATGTATGTCTGTCTGTGCTGTGTAATCTGAGTCCATTAATATGTCTGCACAAGCATCATTATGCATTCGTAAGAGAGTTCACTTTGCATTACGGGAGGTTTTTTTTTGGAAAATGTTTGTAGCTGTAATGTACTTTTTTAAATGCACAAAGTCCAGCAGGCAGATCGATAAAAGATCTGAGTTTTCGTGTGAAATCTGGAGAGAAAAACGCTGAATCGAAGTCCACAAATCCAACTAAATATTAACTGAAACCAGCCAAAGAGTTTATGAATAAACCTCAAAGCCAAGTTGAAACCAGGAAATCAAGCCTGCTACTTCCACTAATGCTAGATTACATTATCTACATAAAATCAGATATGATGGAGCATACGCCATCTGCTCCGGATGATCCCGCAGAAAAAGACGAGAGTTCTAACATTTCCTCCACGTGTGAACAGAGCTTTCAAATTCTGCCCAAAATCCTCCAGGATTTAATGTGCATCCACATTCTCTGATGTATAAAATAGAGGCAATGCAGCTCAGATTACACAGGATAAAGCTTTTCCCTTTTGTGTTTTTTTTATTCCGACCACAGACGGTGATGGATGGATGGGATTTAGGAATAACACTTTTTGACAAATCGCACTCTGAAGCCGCAGTTTGCAGCCGTTCGGCCTCGACTTTAAAAAAAGACGAAACCGAAGAGTTCGCTGCACTTTTCACTCCCCCCCCGTCAGTCAGGTTCTTCTCCGGTCCCGGTGGGCCGCGGTTGAATCTTCCGTGACTGCTAATCCAACAGTCATGTCTTACAAACTCCCAGCTAGCCCATCCTAAGCCCCCCCAAAGAGCCCTTAAGTGGTAGAAGCTCAATCCTCATCGGGGGGGTTCTGTAATGACTGGGATTTGGTTCTTTTAATTGTCATTTAACAGTGTGCTTGAAGCTAATGTGGCTTTGGAAAAGTGTGTGTGCGTGTGTGTTAAGGTGGTAGGATACGTGTGTGTTTGTGGAAGGTTGAGCCGTGAGTGTGAGTGTGTGTGTGCATCAGATATGAATCAGCCATGAATAAAAGGATTGGCTTGGCAGTTTTTTTTTTTTTACCTCGTGTGTTTGTTACCAGGAGTGAGCCAGTTGCTGTTTGTTGTCGAGATTTGTGTCGTTATTTGCTGTTTTAACAAAGACTCAAAGATTTAATGCCAATAAAGATTATTTGACTGAAAAAAAAAAGCAGTAAAAGAGGCGGAGAGGCTGAAAAAAAGGAAAGGCACTGTGGGAAAATAGTGTTTTTTTGTGCCGTTGGAAGAGAAAAACACCAGCAGTGCAGATTGCAATCACCTCAGTCACACTAGCAAACAGGCTCTGTGTGTGTGTGTGTGTGTGTGTGTGTGTGTGTGTGGTTTTTTTCCTCTTTTTCTGCATGCCAACACATTTTCAGTTTGACACCCATGTGACTTGTTAATTCTAAATCACACCACTCACATATGCACCTCATTACTTGATGAGACGCAAGCACACTTAGGAATTGCATATCTCACACACTCACACATTAATACAAACACACAATAAATTTTTTTTTTGTAGCGTTAACATAGACACATGCATGCAGCCGAGCAAATTAACATAAAAGACATACACACTGTCATCCGTCTGTGAGAAAAATCCCATCAGCCCCAGTGCTAACCAAGCACTGTGTTGCTGAAAGGCATTGTGAGGCTGTGCTAAATCTGCCCCACACACACACACACACACACACTTACACACACACACACACACACACACACTCTTGAGAAATGTAACCTGGGAGGAAAAAAAAAAAAAAACAGCCCACACAGCATTTCACCCTGCTCCTCCATCACACTGTGTCACACACACACACACACACACACAAACACACACAAGCTTTGTTTTTCACTTACTCATCTTCAAGGTAACACACACATAATCCTGCATATGCTCACAAAGTAAAGATGCACACACACACACACACACACACACACACATGCACAAGCACACACATGCAGACAGACTCAGACACAACTGGTTTTACTGGAAACGCTGGTGCAAAGTGGGCGACTGCAACAGAAGGTGGTGTAAGACAATTTCTAAGGTTCACTGCTTCAACCTTAACACACACACACACACACACACACACATAGTGCTGGCCCCTCTTGGAGCCAGTGGAGGAGAGTGGCCAGCTGGAACCAGTTCCTACTGTCAACATCTTCATATCGCGAATGAGGGAGTCGGGCGGGCGGGCGGGTGGAGGGGTGGAGGGGTGGGGGGTGTCTGGAGAAAAGATGAGGTGGAGGGAGGTGGAGGGGGGGTTTCTGGTTAATGGCTAGAAAGAAAAAGAGACAGACAGAGGGAATAACTGGAGCAAGAAGACGGGGATGACGAGTGTAATGAACAGAGAAAGAGATGAAGATCGAGGGAACAGAACGGAGACGGGGGGAGAAAAAAACGGCTGGGAAAGGAGTAATGTCTTGTGCAGAAGTCGCCACATCTCCCTGTGGTGCCATCAGCTTGAAGGAAAACACTGGTAAAGGAAGGAGACATGTGCCAAAAAACACAGAGAGGAGGGAGAAAAAGAGAGAGATGGTGAACGAATCGAACTGTGATGTACGCGTCTGTCCGACACTCGTTTTCCTGCAGTGAATTTTCTTCATTTTAAACAAGATCCAGTGGATTTCAGTTCCTTCAGGAGGCGTGTTTTTATGTTATTTGTTGGTTCAGAGGTTCAGAACTGAAGAGTGTGTTTGCTATAATTCACAAACACACACACACACCTTTCATAGTGACCTCGTTCTTCAGAGAGGTCATCAATAGTTAAATACCCATGGTGCCTGTGTCCCGCCAATGTCCACACAAATGAGTCTGACCGCCGCACGACGCCTGATGTGCATGTGTGTGTGTCTGTGTGTGTGTGTGTGTATGTGTGTGAGAGTGTGTGAGTGTGAGTAAGTCGAGCTTCAGACTTCGAGCGGCGCTTCGTTATATTTTCATGACTCTCCACGCCAGGAGACACAACATGAGAACCTTAATTATTCAGCGTCATTCAGTGTGTGTGTGTCACGTGTGTGGCAGGGCACACATAGGTACACACACACACACACATTTAAAAAAAACAAAACACGCCTGTCGCCAGGCAGATTACAGAGGTGAGCCCAGACGACAGACTGCTGGTCTCGCCGCTCTGCGACATGAACATGCATCTCGGTTCAGGACTTTCCCCCGCGAGTCAAAAAGTAACCAGGCGAGCAACAAGCTGCTCAATGACCAACCATCTGCTTCCTGACACAATCGACCTTTAACCTTTGAAGTAATGGGTCAGGGGTCATGTTAGCGACCTCTCAGGTGTGCTGACAATAGATGGGAGGAAGTGGATCAGGCTGACTCCTCATTCTTTGTCTCCTGTCTAAGTTTCTTCTCTCACATCCAAAAAAAAAAAAAAAAAAGGAAAAATGGAAAGAGCCTCCGGAGCCGATTCTTATTGACCAAATCCTTCTTTTTGTGAGAGCAACATTTGCCAGATTCTCTGCTTTTATCTAAAGTTGAGAACAAAAAAAAACCAAAAAAATCAAAAAGGGAAAGCAGCTGGCAGCGCTGTAATGCATCAGCTAATGGCCTTTTAGGCATGGCGGGCATCTCGTGCGATTGGAACAAGGCGTTTCTGGGAAGTTGGGGCCGGACGGATATTTCACAGGCATTTGAAAACTGAACTGTTTATGGATCGAATCACTTTTTCGCTACATAATTTATAAGCCCGGAGTTAAAGTGAACAGTATCTACGGTGGATGTAATCGTCTGATGTCAGCTCGAGTGAATTTTGCCGTTTTGCCTCATTATGAGATATTTCCTGTTGTCGTAAATCTGCCCGTCGTTCCTCCCCTCCCGCTCCCACCACTCCCTGCCTCCCCCCTCCACATTCCTCCCTTCATATTCCTCACTCAGTCACATCCACTGCCCTCCGTTCAACCTCCTTTTTTTTCCTCTCCATCCCTCACTTCATCTGTTTTTAACTATTCTTAGAGGACTCGTCTTCCCAGCACTCATTTTTTTTCTCCCTCTGTTTTTCCTGCCTCCCCTCCCTGCTGCTCTTTTGTTTCACACACACTGAATATCTGGGAGCGGTTGAAGATGTGTGTGTGTGTTACGGCTGCATGCGAGGCAAGCCCCTCTTTGTGTGAGCATGCGTGGGTGTTTGCATAACCCCCCATAAGAGCCCACATCCACTGTTTGGCCTCTTAGGTAAACACAGCGGCTGTCTATCGTCAATCCAGCAGCAGATTCGGCTCCGATAGACCCGCTTATCTGTTCAAACACTCACACTGCTTTGTATTACTAGTGTCAGCTCCACTTGATTAAATCAGGCCATGCCCAAAACCAAATAAAACCCCTCGAGTAGGATTTTGAAGTAATCTCGCTCATATTCCCACTGGTTATGGAATTTCTGGAATATCTTTTTTTTTTTTTTTTTTTTGTGGTTGGAAGCACGTGAACAGACGGGGAATTTCACAAATGGGTCATTTTACAGCAACATGGCAGAGGAATATTTTTAAAATTCAAACTGGAACCAGGCTGTTTATCACTTCTAATAAAAAACAACATTATCAAATAACAAGAAGGAATCATATTTTTTATTTTTTTTAAGGGCGCCTGCTGAGGTTTGATCATTCCCTGCTCGGATAAGAATAAAAGACAAATCATGTAAGGATGTTTTTTTAAGGGAATGACGTCTTTAATCTTTAATTCTGCTGCTTGTTGTCGTCGTCTCTGCGTCTTTCGCTCCGTGTGCGTCGGCCGCAACGTTGCTCTCTGTGGTTTCTGCTGCTATCTGTCAGTCAACAGCCCGGTCAACCACAGACAGATAGAGCGAGCGACACTTCACACAAGACACTTCCTTTGCTTATCTGACTGTGTGTGTTTGCTGTTGTGTGTGTGTGTGTGTGTGTGTGTGTGGTTCCTGTGGTTTCCTGTGTGCAGTTTCGGTTTGAAGCCACCAACATGAGGAAGAAAAGGCAATAGGGGCGAGAGAGGAAGTGCACAGAGAAACCAACTGTGCAGTTTTTAAAAAAAGAAAATGGAGGTATTGATGGAGGGATGTGGTGGAGGAGGAGGAGGAGTAATTACAAACATGGAGGTGTGGTTTTTTTCTTGGAGACTTTCCTGCTGCAGTGAGGAAAGATAGAAAGACTCTTGTCTGTCATTGAGCGTCCTCCACCTCCATCCGACGCCCTCGAGCATCAAGGGAAGCTTTTCTGCCCAAAACAGGAAGTAACTCGACCACCCTGGTTACATCTGCCCTCCGACCCCTGCTGCCCCTCCCTGCTGCTTAAGAGCAAATGAAAGGAAGGGTGTGTTCGGGGGGGAGGAGGAGGAGAAGTGAATGTTGATGCTTTTGGTTGGACAGGAAGTTAATTTCACTCACATCCTGGCCACCTGGACAGACTTCCTGCATCTGACGGCCAATCGTGTCTGGTTGTGTCAGGTCACGTCTCCCACTGCGTCCAACGGCCACCAGTACAGAGACGTATGGAAGCCTGTGGATGTGTGTGTGTGTGTGTGTGTGTGTGTGTGTGTGTGTGTGTGTGTGGAGGATGGAGAAGGAGAAAACCCTTCATCCATCCTCCGTCGCCAGGCTTTCCCAGCCTCGCAGCGCCGACCCTTTGACCCCAAAACACATGGACAGCTGGGATTGTGACATTGGATCTGTGTTTGGGTTGTCTCTGCTTTGTCCGGCTTGCCACTGTGTGTGTGTGTGTGTGTGTGTGTGTGTGTTTCTGTGTGTGTGTGTGCAGCCAAGCGAAGCCGTGCGCTGTGTGTGGGTGCGGAGCGAGCGGTGGTGTTTGCATGTGTGAGAAAAAGGGAGATAAGACACGAACGGTCGATCTCCTTCAGACAGTAACCGTCTGTTTGTCTCTGCTTTCCCAGATTTTCCACGCCAACACAGATCCGGCCGAGGTGGTTCTGAACCGGGTCCCGCAGCCTGTTCTGGCTCGGTTTGTCCGGATCCGACCGCAGACCTGGAGGAACGGCATCGCCCTGCGCTTTGAGCTCTATGGATGTCAGATTACAGGTGTGTGTTTGTGTCCAAAGTTACATTTTCTGACACTTTTTTGCCTAAAAATATGTCTTTGACAGAATCATTGTGCTTCATATTTAAGCTATTTAAGCTAATTTTGACTGAACAGAAACGTGTTTCTGCTGCATCTTTCGGACTTTTAGCTCAAAGTTCAAAACTTTTTGCATTCGTCTTTGTAAAGTTTTAAAGTTTAAGCAGCAATGTTGTGGTCAGAGCTTCTTCTTTCTATGAAAAAAACAGTTTTCAACACTTAAAAAGATAAACTTTAAAGACCATCAGCAAAGAAGAACTTCCTAAACCATAAAACCCAGGAACACACACACACACACACACACACACACACGCACTCACATAATGTGTGTGTGTTTAGGCTTTCTCCCACACTCCCCCCTGCTATCTTTTAAACATAGGAAGCCTCTGGCTAATTAAAGGAAACTTTTACTCCATTCTTCCTTCCAGAGGCACACCAGTGTCATTTTCCTCTCCCGACGCTCTCTCACACTTCTTCTTCTTCTTCTTCTTCTTCGCTCGCTTTCCGTCTCCGACTCCCCCAACGCCGCCTCTTCCTCCTCTCCCGATTTAAGATACTTTTTTTTTGATGTGTCCTCTTTGCTCTGCGAGCTCCTCTATATCGAGAAATGAGTTACGATCAATCATTCATGGCTCCCTCGTTCACTCTTACATCAGAAACTGTGATTCACTTCAGCTTCAACAGCTGCTATTGAAATAACTATTAGCTCTTACAGTACAGGTACATCCACATGCAGGCGGCTGCTAAATATAGCAGGTGACCTCAAAAGCAGCACACACACACACTCACGCACACACACATCCACTTCCTGTGTCTTTTATTCATTATTTACATCCTTTGCTTTTGCAGTGACATAACAGCATGAAACTTTGATCTGCGTTCTCTTAAACCGTCAGCACAACTAACATCTTCTCCCCATCTCTCTCTCTCTCTCTCTTCCTCCAGCTCTTTTCTCTCCTCCTCCTCCTCCTCCTCTCCTCCATCCTCTCTCCTCCCTCCTGCCACCCCTCCATGCTCATCCACCTCCCCGGGTCTTTCGCTCGCCCTCCCTCTCTGCTTCCCTCTCCCACTGTTCGTCTCTGTAGGAGTCTCATCTCAACATCTTGCTCTCCTCCCAGTTTCCCCAAGCTGTCGTCTTTTCGGCTCTGAGTCTCTGTCTCTTGCTTTTTTTTTCTCCCCCTCCCTCTCTTTCAGCTCTCTCTACTTCTCTGCCTCCAGACTCTTCGTATTATACCTTTCTTATCCCCTTAATCCTCATCCGTCTCTCTCACACACTCCCTCAGCGAGTTACTTCCAATGCCACTCGCTTATCCATATCTGAATGAGTTTCATTTCCAAGTGCTTTTACGTGTTCGTGGAACTTTCTCTCAGTCAGTGAATGTACAGAAAATGCATTCAGCAAAGTGAACCAGCAGGCCATTGTATAGAATATAAAGATGCTGTACAGAGAAAACAACATATTGAATGCAAAGCAGGGGTGCGTATCCATTCAAAAGCGAGCTTAACATATGCTTTTATCTCACTAATTGCAGTCTAATTGCTTATCGAACATGAATAGTGCTGTTCTGTACATCTCTCTCCTCCCCCTCCCTCCCCCCTCTCTCACCTCACCCTCCCCCTGTTTGCTTCAGCATAAACTCTTAACGCTTAGCGGCCAGTAGTGCGATCCTGTGGTGAAGCTTAACAGCTCCCAGGTGGGAATGTGTGTAACAGCGTGAGCGTATGTTCGGTCGCCTCCGTCCACCCCTCCCCGAGGTAAAGGTTAAAGTCGTCTCTTGGCCTCTCTGCCTTCCTCCCCAGATGCCCCGTGTTCAGACCTGCAGGGCCTGCTGTCCGGCCTGCTCCCCGACGCCCAGATCTCATCCTCGTCCAGCAGGGACATGGTGTGGAGTCCTGGGACCGCCCGTCTGGTGGCCAGTCGCTCCGGCTGGTTTCCTGCACCTGCACAGCCTCTGGCCGGAGAGGAGTGGCTTCAGGTGCAACATCCTGTTTACTGCATTTACATTCTGACTTAATAATGTTGGTTTGCTCTTTGCAGGTTGTATTGTTTTCTTAAATGTTAAAGATGCAATATATTATGTTTTAACATGAATCAGTGCATATAATAGAATACTCTACTGCAGAAATTACAATGTCGCTTATGTGCATCCTGCAAAAACAGACAGGTGCACAGC
Organism: Acanthurus leucopareius; assembly: GCA_029814765.1. Lineage (NCBI taxonomy): Eukaryota > Metazoa > Chordata > Actinopteri > Acanthuriformes > Acanthuridae > Acanthurus > Acanthurus leucopareius. The sequence continues at coordinate 8,186,025 of JAQMCX010000041.1, read as the reverse complement.
TTTTAGCTAACAGAGATAAAAACAAATAAATGTATCTCCTGCTACCTGTAATACATTTTACAAAATATAGCATCGGGTTATGTTTGGTGTTAAACATGCAAGACAAAAGCTCCCGACAGTCTGATCGTGGTACCACAGGGGTTAATAACAAGGTTAAAAATGTCATGTTTATATATGCAACTAACCTTACACGCCAGATGGCTCGCTGCTCACAGAAGCAGAAAGTGTTTGGAAAAGAGCAGCCACTTTAAAAAAAAAAAAGACTTGGCAGGTGATTGGATGAACCATCTGTCTATCACAGCCTATCGAGGGGGTAGCTTTAAGCTATCAGATCAATGAACCGTGTGACGTAGCAGGATAGTGCTACCAGAGGAGCCAGCTGGTAAACAAACTCATGCCAAAACCAGTCAGGAGGAGAGTGAAAACATCTTCACACAAAGAAAACCTTCACCGGCTTTTTGTTTCGCTCTTCTTTCATTAAAGAAGTTCTCTTCAAACATCTGTGCTAACTGCTTCAGGAGCGGCCTCGTTGTGTTTGAATGAACAGTCGCCTCTTGTTGGTTTTTTAGCCTTAAACCGCTCATGTAGCTGCCGGTGGTTCCTTAGAGGACGCTGACTGGTCAAAGTTGGGCCACAAGTGCACAGTTTGAAGCTTTCCAAGAAGATTTCTGCGCAAAATTATGATTTGTGAACCCAGCTGCTTCACAATGTAAATGTTCAGCAAGTACTATCCATAAATTCTGGCTTCCAAAATTTGTCTGTTCCATCTGCCAGAGTCAAAAAAAAAACCAAAAACCTAAAACAAAAAGGCACAGCTGCAGTCGAACAGAACCATGTGCCGTTTCTTTGCAAAGTGCATTAATCACAATGCGTTTGTCTAAATGTGGGATCTCTACAGGTGGATCTGGGTGTGCCGAAGACCGTGCGTGGCGTGATCACCCAGGGAGCGCGAGGAGGGGACGCAGGAAGCGGGGCGACCACGGATAACCGGGCATTCGTCAGGAAGTACAAAGTGGCACACAGCCTGAACGCGAAGGACTGGAATTTCATCATGGACAGCAAGACCAGCCTCCCTAAGGTGGGTGAGGGAGGAAGCCAGATGGGAAAATGATGTGTTTGTGTGTTTGCAAATAACAGCTTTTCGGTACAAGCCACCAAGGTGAGACTTAATGTGTGTTTTTTGGGCAGATTTTTGAAGGAAACACACACTACGACACCCCCGAGCTGCGTCATTTCGAGGAGACGGTGGCTCAGTACATCCGGCTCTATCCGGAGAGGTGGTCTCCGGCTGGGATCGGGATGAGAGTGGAGATCCTGGGCTGTGACCTTCCAGGTAGGACGCTCTCCTCTGCCGCCTATGAGGCAGGAAAATCATCTCATATATGATAATTTGCCGCCTGCGCCGTTCCAGCCTGAATTATCTGCCCGGCGCTGTAATGAACTCAAGCGATCTAACCAGAAGTGAATGGACCTTGAGGAAGGTGGCTCACCAGAGAGAGCGAGGCAACATTAGATA
>JAQMCX010000041.1:8179509-8182009 GCA_029814765.1 Acanthurus leucopareius | reverse complement strand
GTTGAAAAAGAAAAAAAAAACAAGCAAATGCAATGCAATGCAAGACAAAAGCATTCATCTGTTTGTGTCCATGTGTGTGTTTGTAACCCTGTGTGTGTGTGTATGCATGTGCAGCTGCATTTTCCATCTGTATGTGCGAGCGTGCATCTCCACTATCTATGCCAGCAGTTCCTCTGGGTCCGGTTCTAAGTGTCGGCGTCTCCTCCCGTGCATGATGATGACTTGCATCATCACCTGCAGCAGCAGACACATTATGTAAGACAACACTCCGCTGCAGAGGACACTTTTCCCTGCATTACTAAAATGCGCATGTACAGTAGGCCAGCCGCTGCACACACACGGGCCTCGTCGCGCTGCTCTCTGACATCGTCCTTAAACACATCAAGGACAGGGCCTGCGGCAAGGTAGGCAGGTCACATACGTTCACACACACACACACACATTCACACACACAAACACACGAGTCAGTCCCATTGCCATTGCCCCCGACACTCCTGTCACACCCCGGAAAGGTCAGCGCATTTACACTGTGACAAGGCCTGACCTTTGAAAGCATAGAGTGCTCAGGAGCTGGCTGGAATCATAATGGACTTGTGTTTATGTGTGTTTAGTTGTATCCACACATGGGAGCTTGTGCGTGCTGGCGTCCAGGTGAAAGCAGAGGAGCTCGGTTTATTTTAAAGCTTAACTGTATGACTCAAAGGTTGGACTGGAACCAACAGGTAAACATAAGTAAAAATAAAACCATAAGATTGAGCGGAGAGAGAGAATATGGATGAGAAAGAAGACGAGAAACGGTCTTGTGTTTGAAACTCGGGGAGGAAGAGGCCTCACCTCTCCCATGGGCCAACAGCGATAAGAGTCTCATTAGGTAGTTAATGACAGGCATAAAGGACATGACATTAACGCTAAGTTAATGTCAGGTTAATCAGTGGCCGTCACCAGCTGTGGCCGGCCCTTTCATGTCTGCCATTTCTCCAGCTGTGGCGCCGTCGCGCTCATTTCCACAGGAAGTTCCTCCAAGCAGATCAATTGTGCATCACGCTGCGTTTGTTGCCCTCAGCGCCTTTCATAGTCTTTTAAATGATAACGGTGGTCGTGCAGTCGACCAGTAGGGGGCTCCAGCATCGTTATGAACAGGTGTTCGGCAGAGGGAAGTGAGGTGATGAATCCACGTGAGCTGTTTTTAGATGTTTGAATGCCTGTTGTGTTCGTTTTCCAACTGATGAGCTCCATCTCAGGCTAAAACAGCAGATATCAGGGTGACTGGATGAGAAAGGGGCGTGGTCATGTGATCTTGATGGGCGTGGCTTGAGGACTTAACACTCTTTTTTGTCACGATAAGAAATTATGTGGCTGCAACCACTTAAATTGCATTTTTTTTTAAATCAAGGCAACATTTTTTAAAAAATGAGCTAAAAATTCAAGCTAGCACATGTTATGAATTCTTCATTTTGTTCAGTTTTACACTGGACTTTGTCTGATCATCAGAGTCTAAGGTAGCTTTCAAAGCTAACAGCAATCACTGTTATTAAAACAGAGATGCTAAACAGTTCAAAACTGACTTGAATTTAAAACTGTGAAATTTTAAAATCATTGGTTCTGCTTGATTTGGGGGCGTCCATAAAAAAACATGACCTACTTTGAAACCTTTGTTTTTGCAACAGCTGCAGAATAACAGTGTGTGTTTATGGCTCACACGCTCAAATAACAAGACAAACATCCAAAGCTGAAACTGGGCTGAAAAAAGCTCAATTAACCGTCCGTTTGAGAACCAAACTTAGAAACAGCAGGACTTTTAAACTCCGTCCCACTGAGGAGGGTAAAAACAGGGTGAGGCAGCTTCATTAAGTTTATCGTTAACATCTTGTGTGAAGATTTAACACACAAACAGCAGAAACACACACTCAGTTTACAAGCAAAGAGCAGTGCAGTTCAGTAAAATCAGTCTGAACCAACAGTAAAATGTAAAAGATAAAACTTATCACTAAAATTTATTATTTTTGTTCACATATTCAACAGTCTGTCATGATTTATAATGCATGCATGCGTCAGATCACCCATGATGCACTATGGCTGCCTGCTGTCACACCTTTTTACAAATGCATCACCAGCCATCATCACCTGCAGGTATTTCCCTCCTCCTGAAACCTGCAGCAGCATCGGTGCAACCGCTTTTATAAATCAGCTACAGCTGATCAAAACTCATGTTTAGTCTAGTTTTTGGGTCAAACAGGACAGAATTCAGGGCTTCAGGTCGACTGCAGGAGACGTCTGGTGACCCGACCAGGCGTGCAGGGCTCGGAGCTGTTTGAACGGGCCGAAATGAGACATGTCAGGGGGAGTTAACAAAGCAATATGAAACACAATATGCTTAAGAATTCACTTAAGCATGTCAGCGGTGATTAATGTCAGTTAAATAAGAAGAAGAAGCCGGGGGGGGGGTCGTGTGGGTGTGCAGCTGCCAAAAAATTTAAATCTACCGTAGTCAGATCGGAAG
>JAQMCX010000041.1:8146833-8174905 GCA_029814765.1 Acanthurus leucopareius | reverse complement strand
TCTCTCTCTCTATCTCCTTTATTTGTGTGTGTGTGTGTGTGTGTGTGTGTGTTTTTGTGTGTGTGTGTGTGTGTGTGTGTGTGTTTGGTGCATGTATATGCATAAGTATGGATGTGAAAATCAAGAAAAGTGAGCTGGGAAACCGAGAGCAAATGTGAAATACAGCTGTAAAACTGACAGCAGGCTTGCTGACTCAAATACACCAGGGTGCAGTAGTGCACTGGTAGCAACGGAAGTGACCTCGAATGAAGGCATGTGTGTACAGTTTGTGTGTGTGTGTGTGTGTGTGTGTATGTGTGAATGTGTGTACCTGATCTTTTGCTAATGTGAAGCTGGGTCCGACCAGACTGTGAGCTCGTTTGAAACCGATAGCGACAGCTGTCATTACTGATGTACATACACTGAATCCACATCTCCCCTGCTTGACCTGACAAGAGCGTAGGAGAAAGAGAGAAAGAGAGAGAGAGATAAAGAAAGAAAGAGAGAAAGAGAGAGAGTTGAAGTGAGATTTTATTCAGTCCAGACATGTTAAGCTCCACATCTCAGAGAAAATCCTCCAGGATTTCTAAAAACAAAATAATCAATGAGAGCAGCATTACAAGAGAGCCGCTGTGTTTTACTGCTTTTAGTTCTTACCTGAAAGCTGCATTAATCAATATTTTATACTACTGGACCGATGGATCAAATTACAATGTGCAATGTGAGAGTGTGAGAGGTGTCACTGACAGTGACAAATCCACAAAAATTATCATCCCACTCTGCAGCTGCCCTCTGTTCCACAGTTCTTTTGTCTATTTTATCTCATTGCTTTGCTTTTATCATCCCATATCCAGCTGCAACAGGCAGCTGTTTTCATCAAAATAACTCTGACAAACCCCGCCTGCCCAGCACCAAACAATAGATAAAGTTAGCAACTAGGTATTTAGCTGCCAAAGTGCGAGATTTGTTTTCCAGGAGTTGACAGAGGCCAAAACAGAGTCAAAAGGAGAGTCAAGCTTGGAGTTTGATTACATTCATACTATTTGTTTTTCTGTCAACTTTTTACTTTTATCCCCAGTATTTTAACCACCTTTTTAATGCAAGTGTTTACACTTCTTCTTAAAAAAAAGTATGTGTACACTCTTGCCACCTCTGAAATTGTAAACTGTTATTTGTTAACTGCCTGCAAGCGTCCTGACATAATTAGACACTACAGATTTAAAGAGAAACTCTGATCTGCAGTGGTTTAACGTTGCACCCTGCTGCAGTGACAAAAGAGCGTACACATGGGTGTGTAAGTGCACCATGAAATCATTGTTAGGTTTGGTTTTGAACAATACTTTTGACAAGAGAGTGAAACTTTGCTTTACAACTTGGTGTTAAGTTCTAGTTGAAATGTTAATGAGAACTTGAATCTTTTTAACCAGGAAGAAGCTCAAATCGAGTCCAGACGTAAAACAATAAAAACCAGTCATGGCCCCTTTGTAACATCGACTTTGCTCACTTCCACAAAACTGCAAACAGCCAAGTGTAAAACTGTGTCTGGAGCAGATTCTATTGACTGTACCTGACACATCATCCATGTAGCCCACTAATGGAGCACAAGTGCTGTTGCAGTGTCCTGCCTCTTTTTGTGTGAGACCGTAAGACAGGTGGCAGTCCACACACTTCCTGAGAGAGAGACAGAGAGAGAGACAGGCAGAGAGAGAGAGAGAGAGTATACATCAATGTCAGTTCCCACCAAACACAGTTCTGTAACAGCTCCCATCATGCTTTGTGGTCACGAACAGAAACTGACAAGTACCAGTATGATTGGCAGGTGCTTTGGCAAGCAGGACATCTCTCACAGAAGTCTCCAGAGTATCGAGGATCATCACACACACACTTGCCACACACACATCTGCCCAATCCGCTGCATATCAAGCCATTGGCTGATTGGCAGGTTGCTGTGGAGACGGGGCAACCGCAGCTATCACCTGTCCAGCCGTCCTCACACACACACTCACCTGACACACACATACCTCTCCCTGAGAAAGACAGACACACAAGAAAAGAGTGTTACACAAGTAAACTACTGACATAAACTCATAGAATTCTATTTTGATTTCTTGCGATTATCTTTGAAACACGCCCCCTCACCTCCACACACCAGCCCCCCTTCGTACGGGCAGGAGAAGTCATCTATTTCGCAGTATTTTCCATATACAGCCCCAAGCTTGCTCTGCTCACACACACACCTCCCACACTCACACACTCCCCGACCACTGCAGTCCACATCGGACCCATCTGCTCGGCAATTCCAGTTTGAATCTCTGTTTGAGTCTTTAATTAGTCCATGATCCGGCCTCTCCTGATTGGGGCCGTTTCTTATTCCACTGCACTGTGATTGGCTGTCATCATTGCAGCGCTTGGTTGGTCCACATCTGCAGCGGCATTTAGAGTGGATCCTAACGACGGTGGATTCGTTGTAGCCCACAGGGCGAACCAACACTGTCACATCCTCATCTTCACCACTGTCAGGACAAGAGTGCATGCCGATGGTGATATTGAAGTAGGCCTAGATGGGAAGACAAAGGGGTTACATCAAAAGACGTTTTGTCATTTTAAGCCATGTCATGCTAGCAGAGTGGCTTTATGGATGGTCACGTAGGTCCATCAGTATGTCCTTCATTGATCTTGACTGAATGGTCCTAAAAAACCATTAGTTGGATTGGTCCACAGTGCCTTTTGGTGATTCCCTAACATTTCAAAATAGTACCATCATTAGATAGAACTTTCAGTTTGTCCAATACTTTGGTTAGTGACAAATATATGCAAAACTAGTTGCAAATGACATTCAGGTTAGCCTGTACTTTGAGCTAATTGGTAATTGTTAGCATGCTAACACATTAAAGTGAGATGGTCAACATGCTTAAGACTATACTTGCTAAATGAGTTAGTATTGTCATTGTGAGAGTAATAGAATGCTATAGTTAGCATTTAGCTCAAAGCACTGTTGTGCATTAGTATAGCCTCTCAGAGCTGTTAGTATTTCTGTTGACTCATAGTTTTTTAAGAGGCTAAACTGTCAAATTAAACTTGTTGTTTTTTAAATAAATAATGATGTTAAATATTTATGTAAGGTAAGAAGGTTAAAAAAACATACCAACAAAATGAATGATAGACTTTTTGCTGCCATTTACTCTTAAGAGTCTGCTGTTGCTTTAGAGATCATAATCATTTCAAGCCAATTAAGTAACTATAAAGAAAATATTCTTCTGCATGAATCAGATTCCCATCTAAAAGGAGTAACATAAAGTGAGCAACCCCTCCTTGCATAATCATATCATCTCTGATAAAACCTAAGTGGATGGATTAGTAACCAGGAACTGGATCCTAAGTGCGACTTAACACGAACAATTATTCTGTTGATGTGGTTGAAATACTGCACATGCCAAAGCTTTGAATCTATAGGAGGTTCTTGTGCCTGCCTGCCTGCCTGCGTGATTTTAATTTGTACTTTTTGTGGTTGTTATGTTCATAAGGACCCCAGGATGACTGGCAACCATTCTGTTGGAGCTAATGGGGATCCATTAAAGAATAAAGGAGGGCCTTTCTCTTGATTTTTATCACCATTCTGGTAAGTGTGGGTACTTTCCATAATTCACTTTAATCCACCCATGGATTAAAGGGCTGAACTCCAGTCTTTTTGTACAATGGAGTAACTATAGAACAGTGATTAAGCATCTTAGTATTGAGAAAAAAGGTAAGAGTCTCAAAAGGTTAAGGAGAGGAGTATCAGCAGCAGTGTAGGGAGTGAACTGCAAAAAAAAAGTCAAGAAAATGTTTTAAGTACAGAAAGGTTTTGGCTCTTTGGTTGTTACAGTTCAGCATTGTTTGACAGAAGCCTTTTGTATAATCATTACTACTGTAGCTGAAAAGCTACTGTTTAAAGTCCAGAAGTACCATAATGAGCTCCCTGCAGTGGTGCAGACTATGTAAGGCTTTTCTTGTTGTGGATAAATGAAACAGGTATGAGAACAGTTGACGTCCAGTGACCTATTTCTAAATATAAATGTCCTATTTGTTTGAATAAAGGCTTTCATATTAGGTAAGGTAGGGATTTTAGGACAAAAAGGTCATGAAATCACATGGAAATGTTTTCCTGTTAAACACAGCCTGTAATCCGCTCAACTCAGATTATTTACCAAATCTTTAGCTCTCAGTGATGTGTGTTGGTGTTTGTGTGTGTTTGTGTGAGTGTGTTTGTGTGTGTCTAAGTAATCCAATACAACCAATAAATATCCTGTGACATCTCTGGGGGCTTGAATAAAGGTTCTATTTATAAAAACACAAGTAACTTTTAGCTGTTTTTTTTACTGTATTGATCATGTGACTTAAAACTGAATGCTTGTGTGTGTTTACCGTCTGGTTGGGCTGCACCCCCAAGCAGCTCCGGTCCTTAGCAGTGGATCCGTCAGGACAGAGAGGAGATACAGACACCCAGTACCTGCTGACTGCCTTGTCCTCCAATGACACCAAAACTTCCACCTCTGACAACAGCCTCTGAAAGTAGCAAGTGATAGGAGAAAGAGAGGAAAAGGCAACAATTACGTTTACCACCATGTATCAAAGAATTCTTTGAAAGGAGAATGTCTGACACTGCTTGCAAGGAAATGTAGCTGTGGAGAAAAGAGAGTGGGCTGAACAGTGAAAGGTTAAATTTTAATGAATTTAATCTGTTTGAGTGAAAAGTAATGAGGCAAGAGCCAGGAAGAGAGAGCGAAAGAGAAAATGTGATTAATTTAAGTTGTCACATGTCCCCAGAAAGCCCTCATTGTCGTCTTCGCTTTCGTTCTGAAATACAGGGGGGTTCATGGGAACAAGGAGGTGGGGCCAAAAATAGCATCTTTGTTTTCATCCATGAGCAGGACACATGGTTTCAGTGGGGATCTGATAGCTATTATAATGCCAGCTTCTGTTCAGGCTCTGCTGCTTGTGTGTGTGTGTGTGTGTGTGTGTGTGAGTGTGTATGTGTGTGTGCGACTCTGCACGTATGCGTGGCTGTGCACTCGGATCTGCGGATTCGGCAGATTCTCGAAGCAAACAATGAAGCGCTGTGCCTGAGGCAAGATTATAGCCCAGACTGCTGCCAACTGAACGAACCTCGAATCACACACACACACACACACACACACACACACACACACACACTCATACATACTGCAGGCTCACCAATCTCACAATAGAATTCATGTCGACATCCAATTTGCAAACTAAACATCCTCTGGTGTAAACAAACGGAGTCGCATGCGTTTTGTTGGACTTTTCCGTTGTTTAAGTCATTTACCTGGAAGGGAATGAAGAGGAATGGGCCCCGGGGGTCTTGGCTGGAGTTCTGGTTGCGCTCCGTGTACAAATGTCGCTCCGACTGGACCTATTCTTCTGTGTGTTTATATTTGTCATATCCCTATTGTTTGCTGTGACTATTGTGTGCCGGTGATTCCGTTCCTGTTAGCAAGTTGGTGATTAGTTTCTCTTTTTGTTTGAGATTCGTGTTGCAGATATTTGTAATTGTGTGAAAACATGCATTGTGCGTGTGTGTATATGCATGTATGTGTGTCTGCATGTATGTGCAAACAGCTGTGATTTACGATTATTACTGTGTGACTGTATGTGGTACACAATGTGTGTGTGTGTGTGCTCCATTTGAGCCGTACACACTCGCTCCTGCAGCATCCATTCACAGTGGATATCAAAAGTCTACACAGGCTTTCAAATTTCCTAGTTTTTATCGCCCCGAGGGCTGAACGGAAAATCCATTAAATCAGGCTTTTTTTTCCCACTTTCATTTCTCTGTAGCAACCAGCAAACTCAAGGTTAAAACCGAGCTCTGCTCATTTCTGGCAAGGTGGCAAAAATACCAAAGCAGCTTGGTTGCATATTGTTGCTGTGAAATTCTCCAATGTCGACGTTTTTAAAGTTCCACTTGATCCCGTGCACTCCCGAGTTTATCCAATCGGGGCTTTGAAAGAGTTTCAGGCCAGAGTTTATATTTCAAAAGCTAAATACAGCAAAATCACAAGGTTAGTCTCTACAACCGGAACGCATCTGGATTTACGAATTTTACCCCTGCAGGAGTGAAAGGAGTGTGTGTTCGCCTCTGTGCATTATGTTTCATCGTTTTTGCACACAGTCATTCAGAATGAGCCGAGGTAATCTCTCATCTTATCCCGTCGTAACTCCCCTCTCCTCCAGAGCTCAACAGCTATCTGTACATGGATGCCGGCCTTAAGACGGAGCAGCAGCAGGCCCGCCTGGTGAGCCCCGTGGTGGCGGCCGACACCGGGCCCCTCTGCCTCCTCTTCTCCTACCAGCTGTCCGGGGAGGCCCAGGGCCATCTGAAGGTCTTACTGCGCGACGCCCACAACGAGGAGACCGTCCTCTGGACGCTGAAAGACGACCAGGGCCCCGTGTGGAAGGAGGGGCGCACCATCCTGCCTCGCTCCCCAAAAGACTTTCAGGTAATAAAGCCACGTTTTGTAAGAAGAGTGAAGATCATAATGAGCTTTGTTGTTATGGAAAAGGAGCAAAGTTATAAAGTCATAACAGCAGTGCTATAAAAGCATCCGACCGGTGGCAAATATCAGCAAGTTATATTAAAGTCTGCTTGATAAATAGGTATCTGGGTCAGACCTTTTATTATATGTCTCCCAAGAAAGAGAGACATGTTTTTAATGTCTTTATCAGAGTTGGTTAGAGAGAGAAATTCATCTCCGAGCATCTCTTTTAACCTCTCTGTCACCTCAGGCCAGGTTTGACTTCAAAGCAGCTAAAGTAAGCCGTACCGTCTCCATTGGCTGTGTGATTGTTTGGGGATGGCGGTGCATTTGTCAGAGACATCACAAGCAGTTAATGTTCTCATAAAAAAGTAAGCTGAAGACTCTCGCAGAGAAAGAGGAGGATGGTTTCAAGTTTTGAGTGCAACTTTGAAATCAGAGTCACAGTATTAAGTTTTTATCCGTTTTCTCCTCCTCCTCTTCCTCCTCCGTCTGCCGTTTGTCCCCGTTCTCAACATTACTCCACCCCTCCTGCTTCCCCTCACCTTCATCCTGTCTCCGTCTTCCTCTTCCTCCTCTTCTTTTCTCAACTTTTTCCATCCTCCTCCTCCTCCTCCTCTTCCTCTTCCTCTTCCTCTTCCTTCTGTTCTGGCTGCTGCAGGTTGTGATGGAGGCTTTCTTTGTGCACGGCACCAGAGGACACATCTGGATAGACAACATCCACATGAGCTCCAGCATCCCTCTGAAAGAGTGTACACGTAAGTCACACACACACACACACACAGACACACACACACACACACACATCCATGCACTTCTAAGAACTCTAAACTCCATGACAGACAGAGATGAAGATGAAGTGAAGGGGAGTTTTTCCTCAGTTTTCCAAAATCTTTTCCAGACAAATATTAAAAAAACAGATGAATACAAAAGCACATAAAGTCTCTTTGACCCAGCAGCTTCTTCTCACCAGCTGTCAGCTCCAGTCCTGCCTCATCAGCTCGCCCGCCCTCCATCAATCTGTCATTCACCTCCTCCACTTTTAGCCTTAAGGTCCTTGAACAGTGACACACATGAAGTTATAAACTCCCCCCACCCTCCAAATTCCTCCCTCCACTCCCTCGCACTCCCATCCCACTTTCGGAGACATCCTCTCCTCCGAAGAGCTCCACCAAATACAGAGATGAAAGGAGGAAGGAGAGGGAGGGACAGCGTTTATGCCTCCACCAAAAAAAAAAAAAAAAGAGAAGAAGAAGAATAGGAAAACTAGGCCATAAACGCCCCGTGGGCCCCTGCGATGCTAATCTATGTTTCATTAGATTCCTCTTCTTCTCTTTCTCTCCTCTCCCGCTATCTCTCTCTCGTGCTCTCACTCCTCTGTCGTATTTGTAAACAGAGCTTTTCCCGAGCCGTCAAAGGGAATTACTAGACAGGCTGTTTCCCAAGCAACTTTCTGGGTGCCTGGTGCGAGCCGAGCACCAGCGCAGCCTCCTTAATCTGGCCCGAGCAGGGGCTTTGGAGAGGGTCTTAAACAGATCAGAGAGCGAGCCCGAGCTTCAGAGCCAAAAACCTGCCGTCATCGCTGCTGAGTGACGTCCAGCGATGCTTTGGAGCAGGACCACAGCGGGGGGGCGGGCGGGGGGTAATTGAGGGGAAGCGTGTGTGTGCGTGTGTGTGCGTGTGTGTGCGTGTGTGTGCATGTTAGTGTGTTAAGTGTCCATATCTCGGAGCAAACACTTCTGTTTTTGTGTGTTTTCTGCCTCTTTGTGTTTGCATTCTATCAGTCATTTGTGTGTGTGTGTGTGTGTGTGTGTGTGTTATGAGAGCCTTGAGAGGGAGTCACGAGCTCGGACGGTGAAAATGACAGCCCAGCCCCCCCCCCCACCCTCCTGCCTCCATGCTGCTGTTTCCTCCTCCCCTTCCTCCCCTCCCCTCCTTCGCCACTCCCAGAGCATTCTGGGATGTTGCTTATCACCCACCGCAGTCGAGTTTTTCACAGTACGTTGGCGTTCCCGCCAAAAGGCGCCAGTTCCCAAGTCAGCTTCGGTCTTTCTTTCTATTCCCCCCCCCGACATGCACACACACACACACACACAAATAACCGTACACAATATCACACACACACCAGTTCTTTGTGTTTGCATTCCAGGCAATCAAAGTGAAGGTTCTGCTCTGTGCATTTGCAGCAAGCCAGAAACCCCCTGCCCGCTGCAGTTTAACTGGGCTCCGCAGATAAACAACTTGAAATGCGTGAACTTTGAGAACACACACACACACACACACACACATAAACGAAGCCTATACACTCTCAAAGCAAAGCAAAGCCCATCTCAAATTCCCAGCTCACACAATGTTCTCTGTTTGAAACTGCGTTCTAGCAGAGGATCCGAGTAAATGCCATAATTCGTACGAGTTATCTGAGGAATTACCTTAAACTTCCTCAGGAGGAGTTTGATAGTCTTGTGACATTTGTGTGACATTTGGCTGACTTTTTCCTCGTATTTAAAGTTATCTAACATTTCTCTCTCTCTCTCTTCTCTGTTCCCGTCTCTGTGTCTGCCTGATTCTCTCTCTGTCCTCGCAGAACCGATTGCTGCTTTTTCTCCTGAAAATCCAGGTGAGTTTGACTTTGGTATGACGTCACTTCCTCTCTGGTCTTGCTCCCTGCCCCTGTTGACATGCACAAGCCTGGGGGTTTTTTGCTTGGTCGTCTAAACCACTAAACAATCAGCCCTTCACTGACAACACGAGAGGCTGAGTCTGCAAGAGCTGTGATCCCAGATTCAAAGACGTGCATTCGTTTTTCTTAAACAAGTGATTCATCGCATCATCAGCAGCATGTAGATCACCAAACAAATACTAAACCCCTCGCCAAAATCTAAATAATTAAACTTACAAACACCCGATGGATTTTTTCAAACTCTAAGCTAGTTGGGAAAGCAGATGACTGCAGTAATGTGGTGCTGTGCATTAGCTTTACCTTGTCAGTCTCGGTGGAAACAAAGGATTAGTCTCAAAAAGAGCAAACTCTGCGTGCAAGGCAAGCGATATCAAGCGCACCTTACAGAGTCAGGTATTTGAAAAGAGCCACATATTCTCACTCCTAGGCTGCCTGACGCAGCCTGAAGGGTTTTAAATAACTGTCTGCCTCATGAAAAATATTTAGAGCATCCTGGGGGACTCTATGAGATTGATGTTAGTGTTTTGGCATCTCATAATGTCTTCCAATAAGATAAGAGCTTGGCGGTTTCAGTGCGAATGTGATGTGTGTGCACTTCCACGGCATTTCTGCTCCTCCTGCTTTCACACAAACACATATTGCACGCTCACACGGAGTCTCCAGCCTTTGACAGACGTGCACAAACACACACGTTTCCACCACCACACACGCACACGTGCACACACACACCAGTGTCCCCAGTGAAAAGCAATCAGATAGAGTGACTGAGCAGCGGCGAAGCACGGGTGTCTCGCTCTCCTCTCCCCAACTCAGCTCCGTCTAATGAGTGTGTGCAGTGTGAAGTAGCAGGAGCACGCACCATTTCCCTCTGTAATTATGTGACACGGTCCAAAAATCAGGATGTATTCAGCTCTGCTTCACTTTCCCTCAGTTCAGTTTGACTTTCTCTCCATCTTCACAACCCTCCACATCAAGTTTGGTTGGGCTTTTTATTTTTTTTCTTTCCTCAGTTTGTCAATGTCCTCAGGGGTTCGTTTTTTTTTGGTTTTTTTTTTGCATAGCAGGCTTCGATAGTCGAGTAGAGGCTTCTTGGAAGGTGGTTAGTGGGTTCTTACCAAGAATTTGAGAAGGGGGTTCGAGCCAGGGGCAGCCGTGTAGAGGATCTGAGGAGCCAGTCTCCAAGGAGACAGAGCTTGGCTTGAGGAGGAGAGGACCGGCCAGGAGGCTGATGCATGAGAAGGGGAAATGAAAAAAAAAGCAAGAACAGAGAACAGGATAAATTATGTACTCAAAACAAATCTGCCAACTCGATCCAACTAAATAACAAATCCCAATCCAGCATCAGCTCACGGAGCGCTCTGGAACGTTGGATTCCCATGTGGCGTCCAACTGGTTCTTGCATGGTTCTGAGACTTTATCAGGGGGCTGTTTGTGACTTCCTGTGCCAGCGCGAAACAGGAAGAGGAAGCTCCTTAATTCAATGTGTGTGGGTGCTTTTTTTTATAACTAATTATTTTGGCCTTCGTTTCACACCAAGTCTTTTCATTGGAGCTTTGAAAAAAAAAAAGTAATTTAATGGCATTTGATTGGATGAACCATTGGACTGGTTTCAAACCAAATCTCTGGGTGATCTTGGTGTGAAAACTTGTAGTCCAACTGCAACCAAAAAGCTACATGGGAGGAATGGATGCATTTGAATTTTTTTCTTTTTTTGGCCTTGGAGATTTATTTTAATTTTTTTGCAACTGGCATGCTTGTGCATGCTCACATGAGATGCACGCCTGCTGTTAAGTATGATGAAGATCAATAGGGAAATGTTAAAAAAAGAAAATAAACAAAGTGCCACTCCTCTCTTTTCCCGCTGGCCAATTATTCTGTATCTCTCCACCAGGGGGAGGCGTTCCTGTGCCTCCCTTGCCCATCCACTGGTATTACATTATGGCCGCCGGGGGCGCCCTCCTTCTCCTGGCGGTGGCCATCTTGGTCAGAGCCCTCTGTTGCTGCCGACAACACCTGGCCACCAAGAAGAGCCAGCTCTCAGTGGCCTATCACAGCTCCTCCCAGTGCTTCCAGTACTCTAACTGGTCCTCCAGTATGGCCGCCCCAGGGGTGGAGCCAGTCCTGACAGTGAGGTTGGACAGCCGGGACCGACACCGTACCCTCTGCTAAAGAGAAGCACTTAGCCGCGTTGTGTTTTGGCAGAGCGGGACGCCTACGCGTGATGTCAGTGGCGGTGTGTGTCGTGATGCTGCAGGATTGACAGAACATCCACTCGACGAAACCCCCTCCCTCATTTAGTTTATAATCGCAAGGGTGAAGATGATGATGATGATGATGATGATGATGCAGACATTGTCCTAAACTGCCGAGTGAAAACTTTGCAAAAGAAACACTGTGCTCTCTCTCTCTGTGTCTCTAATGGACGACGCTTCGGTTGCTGTTTTCTCTTCTTTGTTCCATTAAGGAGTTTGTTGTTGACATTTCACACTGTGCTGCTCCTGATGAGAGGACTAAAGTCTGAGTAAGTGATTTATCTGAATAGCTTGTTTTGGACCACTGAGTGCCGTCTGGCTCCTCATAACTCCATCGGTCCTCCTGAATCGACCCCGGCGTGGACTCGCACACGTGTCTGTGTGCTGGGAAGAGGAGGTGGGGGGGTGGGAGTGGGTAGGGGGGAGGTCGAGCTGGTTCTGCTGTGAAAGCCAGCCAGAGCTGCCAAACCACAAGCTTAAAAACAAGACCCCAGAGACACGAGGAGCTGTGCAGTGCTGAGAGAGAGAGGAGAAAACTGTTAGGCTGAGAGCCATTCAGTGGGATCGCTGTGGAAATGATGCGGCAGAGCCCGGAAAATAAAGCTCTCGGTGTCTCTATAACAAAAACAAGAGATAGTTGTGATATGGGATGTACCAACAGTGAGGGGGTTATTGTAAAGGAGGAGAGAGAGAGAAAAAAACCCTCCCATTGTCCTTTTCAACAGAGCATGTGCACATTTAAAACAAAAGGAATGCAAATCCATCATACTTTAAGTCCCGCATCACAAATGGAGATAACCAGCTCGTTTGATTGAGCGTCTTGTCTCCTTCTGATAAAGGCATCACTCGGTGATGGATGCAGCCGTCTTCAGTGTTTAGTGTTTCATCTTGATTCTCCGGCGTAATAAAGCACGATGTTCCACTCCCATTTATGCTTCATACCACCCACTCCCGTTGTTCACCACGTCTTTGAGCTGCCCGGATGAAAGCCGAGCCGAGCCGAGCCGTGCCGTGTTGTGTTTTCAGTGGGAATCTGTGCTTGTTGTGTTTTTAGGGTTGTAAATAGACGTAGCTGTCTGCCATCACCACTTTTTTTTTTTTTTTTCTTCTTGATTTACACTCCTACAAATCCCACAATGTCACTGGAGCAGCTGGAAGCCATAAGTGCAGTGTTTTGTATATGTTCACCCTTGGGAAGCATCCAAGACGTTATGAAAACCAGAGCAGAGCTCCAGCTATGAAGGTCCCTCCTTTAGTGCCATATGACGCCACGAACGGCTAAAAATGAGATAATTCTTACTAATACGAAACATATCTGGAAGCTAAAAGCCTATTTTATTGTGAAATTTCTCCAATTGGCACCAATTTCTCTCTCATCAGTCGGCACAGAGGTGGTTAGACTTGACACGAGCTCAGTTTAACGCCCGGGATTGAAGGAAATTGAGGTCTTCACTCTGTGGCTTAACGGGCCGTGTCACACCAGCAAATATCCATCACCCGCTAGCCCACAGCTTTAGCAGAATGCACCTCAATTTGTTGCCATAATTTAGAAGCTGAACTTTTCTCTGCAGAGTGAAAATAAAAAAAAAAACATGCTTTTGGCACACTCTCACTTTGTGCTTTTAAATCAAGTCGGAGAGGAGGGATTGAACACCCTTACTGCTCCATCTCCACACCGTTACGCTCCAAGCCTCTAATAGTCGTAATTAGTTAATGGACAGATAACATTTATTAAGGCTGCGGTAAGCACTTTTTTCCCTCCCATCGGCCGCACCGCCGCCGTCGCCCAATCCGCTGCCAAATCCTGTTGCCCTGGAAACAGCATTAATAACGCCATTGGCCATCAAAGACCTCCAGATCTAGACGTGTGCCTTGCCAAGCAGTTACTCCCACTCCTGCATGCTTGCCAAGAGCAGTGAGTGCAAACACACACTCTTAAACACACACACACACACACACACACACATTTATATATATATATATATATACACACGAATGCACAGACTCGAATAAAAGTAAAAAAGAAAAACTCATTGAAAGTTTAAGTACACTCGAGCTGTTGGGCTCGACTAAAGTGCTGCTGGTTTTACCACACTTGTAATCTTCCAATTGAGACGCTGACACGCGGTTCAGCTCTCGGTTCACTTCGCCAGGCAGCGCCGTGAGTTTCACTGAGCTGAAAGCAAAAAAAACCATCACAAGCACTTCTTAAATGTTGATATTTGTGTCCGTTTTCTTTTTTTCTGTGATCATCATATACACCGATCTTAAACTTGACAGCGACAGTGTCAATGATTTTAATGGTGATAATGATGGGTAATGTTGATTTTTATTTTGACGCTGAGGTTTGCATCTTTATTCACATGGAATGAACAGTCTTATACCATCAGTATGCTATGTGATGACTGTGTGTTTGACAGGAATGTATCATAATGATCTTTCTCTACTAATAAAGTCATATTTTTCTATTATTTCAAGACTTTTGTGTGTGTTTGGGGGCAAAATATCTAAACTGAAAGAAGTAAAAGCAGCATATATAAGTTTGAGGCATCCAAAGGGTCATTTTTCAGCAAATATTCAGCTCCTAAAAACATGTATATGAACAAAGATGAAGCCCAAATATTTCTGATACAGTTGCTGCCGTTTTGTTCTGGTGACATCATCATATAGCGTCTATGCCGTAGTTGTAAACAGATGGAGCTGCGGTATCCAGATCTCGTCTACATCCTGCATCTGATTCAAATGTGGTCACAAGTTAGCTGTCAATCATGACTTTACCCTCCTTTTGGGCATCAAATAACTAATTAAAACCAAACTTATCAGAATGAAATGAACCATGTCCCATCTGTTAGCATGGAGGGGCAGGATTTATGACCTGTACTGCAGCCGGACACCAGGGGGCAGTCAAGACATCTATTTTTTACAGTCATTGTTCGTAAATAGTACCATTGTTAGCTTTACAAAAAGTGCATTTTCTGTGCTGTGTAACAAGTATTTTGTGCAGTTTTTGCTCTTTTTTGCTTAAAGTCTCGTGTTTTCTGTGTTTTTCTCTCACAGTCAAGAGACTTAATGAATTTGGAGATGGACGACTTTTCAGTGGCAGAGATCCTCTCGGTGGAGGTAAGACACAAAGTCCTCATCATAACACAGAATCACATCAGTGTCTCTATTCTCTATACGTTTATGTCTTTTCTATGCATTATATTTCTTATAATCTCCCACTTTCATTGAATCTGACTTTGAACTTGAACATTTGCTCAAACAAAAGTGAATTTTCCAAAGTTTTCCTTCGTCCATGTGTGGTTCTGTCCAGACAGTCACGACCCGTCTGTTTTTCCACTTCCCTGTCACAGTTTTGCAGCTCCCCGAGTGGAACACAGCATCCCCGTCATCTGAGCCCCCGGTGACTCGAGTCTCAGAGAAGGACAACTCGTGGTTGTACACGCTGGACCCCATCCTGGTCACCATCATCGTCATGAGCTCCCTGGGCGTCCTGCTGGGGGCGGTGTGCGCCGGCCTCCTCCTGTACTGCACCTGCTCCTACAGCGGCCTGTCGTCACGCTCCTCCACCACCCTGGAGAACTACAACTTCGAACTGTACGACGGCCTCAAGCACAAGGTCAAACTGAACCAACAGCGCTGCTGCACGGAGGCGTGAGGCGTCGCGGGAGGAAACGCAAAAGGAGGCGGAGCGAGAGCGAGAGATACAGCCATTTTTTGTGAAAACCTCTCTCTATTTTTCTTCATTTCCTCCTGTTCACTTTAGTGTCCGTTTACTCCCTCGGTGGCGCACATGGACAACAAGAAAGCCACTTTTTTTAAGCTCATATGAGAACTCGTCTCCTGCTGTGGAGACGTGGCACCGTCCAGTGTTGGTAGTTTATGTGGTGAAAGCACCACAGAGAAGAAAGCAAAAGGAGGTTAGTCAGATGGATTGTTCCATCACGGGGGGATGTTAGACCTCAAAAAAAATAAATATCTACACATATCAGCTCTGGATTCCTGCTCCACCAAAAGAGAAGTGTTTATAAATGCATCATAGATTTGTAAGAGGTCTAGTTTTGAAACTGGATACTGTAAGTCTACACATACCGAGTCCGAACACATCGTGTTTGAAAGGTAGATTAGGAAACGTGCTTAGAAAGCGTCTTTTTTGATCACATGTGAAACACAGTGGCCTAGAACTTAGCTCCTTTGTGTGGCCGGTTAGCTTTTTTCTTTTCTGTTCGGTCTTAGACTCTGCTACCTATCAGCCTCAGTTATCCTCTTAGTTCCTGACAGTCTGTGGTATTTTTAGTCTCCGACGTCCATCAAATTCGTCTTACGCTCA
Organism: Acanthurus leucopareius; assembly: GCA_029814765.1. Taxonomy (NCBI): domain Eukaryota; kingdom Metazoa; phylum Chordata; class Actinopteri; order Acanthuriformes; family Acanthuridae; genus Acanthurus; species Acanthurus leucopareius. Next base: position 8,159,125 of record JAQMCX010000041.1, on the reverse strand, counting down.
CTCTCTTTCTGTTTAATGTTTTCGTTTCCGGCCTGTTTGCCAGTCTGTGACGGCAGATAAGTAGAGAAAAAAAAAAAGAAAAAAGAGGTGAAGGAAGTGTATGTGTGTGTGTGGAGAAGTGGGGTTAAGGTTAGTGAAGGGGGGGGGCCTTTTAACGCTATTCTTTTAACGACAGATAGAGTTATTGTTAGATTTAGTTTCGGAGACTGTTGTTGCTGGTTCCTGTCAGAGAGAAGGTCATGTTTACATTGTGGTCGGCGGTGAAAGGTCGAGGAGCGTTCGGTTGGTGCAACCTATGGATTGCTGTTAAGGGCAGAGACTGAAAACCACAGAAGAAGAAGAAGGAGAAACAAAGAGAAAGAGAGAGAGAGACTGTGAGTGACGGAGCGCTGAAACCCCCCTGTCTCACTATCTCTCACAGGGGTGATGTCGTGCTTTTTTTTTGTTGTTTTTTTTGGTTGCAAGGACACAAAAAACCAGAAACAAATGGGATTAAAAGCAAATGTGCAGCCAGAAACAACTCTTCTCCATCCGACTGACTGACTGACTGACTGACTGACTGACTGACTGACTGACTGTGTGCCCGGACACACACAACACGCCTTAAAAGCAAACTGTTCACGGAAAAACGATAAGAAAAAGGAACGATGAGGCGACAGACGGACAAAAGAGGAGGTGTCTATCTCTCTCTTTACATGTGTGGACCTCAAAAGCCATGATCTAAAGGACCTACGCCCCCCCAGCTCACACCTACACACAGATTACACTCGCCTCACCTCTACTTACCGGCTAATTTTGGCCTATTTTGAGATGTAGTTTTATTTTTTTTGTCCTGTAGACTCTCGCAAAAGCAAGGCGAGAAGGTTTTGAACCAATCAGAAAGGCTCTTGTCTTGCACGCTCTGAATGGACTCGTAAGCCATGAGAAGGAGAGGGTGAGAGAAGTTCCCTCCCATGCACACACACACACACACACACAAACACACACACATCGCTCCAGTTGTATATACAGATGTGTATACAGAACATGAAAACACACCCTCTCTCAGAAAAACACACACACACACGAAACTTTGTGGACACGAAACACAAAGAGGCACTCAGATGTTAAAATGAAGGGAACAATGTGGACTGCTGAGGAGTCTGAGGTTTATATCTGACAACATGGAGTACGTAAACGCCATGAGTTCATCACACACACATTTTATTCCATATACCACCACCATGTACACACATAAACACACAGACACACAGACACACACACACGCGAGCCGTCCCCCTCCTCTGGACCCCACTGACTCTCTTCAAAGTGCCTTGGAGTCTCGTGGATCCAGCTTGCCTTTGGAGCCAGTATCAGATACATGTGACACTGACAGTGACAGTCGCAGCGCCCCCTTCTGCCTGGGCGGACCAAACACTTAAAAAACAAAAAACAAACAAAAAAAAAGGACAGGATCCCCCTTTTTTTCGCACTGCTCGGACTGCTGTTGTTGTTGTTTTAAAGGGGTCTTTGTACAGAAATGCTCTTTTTATGATTGTTATTATAATTATTGTTATGATTATTTAATAAAGGATTTATACCATACTGAGGAACGAAGCTGGCAAAGATTTTCTTCTTCTTCTTCTTGAAAGACACTGAAAAATAACTGAAAAGTTTGATTGAAGCAATGTTTTCTTCATTATCGATGTTCCTGCGACACTTTCAGACACAACTAAACACTTTCTGTCCAATTACCGACAAACTTCATCCGAGACTTCGAGCCAAACTTTGACTTTTTAATTTCAAAAAGGAATACACAGGGGATGTCGAACACACACACAACAAACTCCTGTTGGCGCTCGTTCCCTGTCACATACACATACATACATAATACTATGTTGTCTGCCTGCTACATTGGCCTCTAATCTCCCCATGATGTCCCATTAGTCCGGACCTCTGGTGGCCCTCATTTAGGAGCTTCAACATCAAAGCTTTGAAGTGCCTGCTGTCTCAGCCACACACACACACACACACACACACACAGACTCATACAGTACACATGCAATTACTCTGCTTCTCTTTTATGCAGCTCGCCCAGTCTCCCACACACGGTTCCATTTATCCACATAAGCTTTCTCCACCTTCATGCAAACCCTGTTAGCAAATGCAGCTCAGAGTTTCTGATTCACCGTGTGATATTTCTGACTCTTCGGGTCTCCAGCAGGAGCTTTTTCAGTCATGACTTGGAAGATTAATGAGAGCGCCAAAGTTAATGTCACATTTCTAAGCTCGTGTGCTCTCCTGAAATGTGCTTTTTCCTCACTGAAATCGACTGTCGTCGTGTTTCTTGTTAATTACAGCAACATTTAACACAAGTTTGAGTTGATAGTGGTGGAGCGTGCAGCAGAGGTACCACATTATGAGCCGTACAAAGCTGAACGACACGTGTTGTCGCTGCACAGCGGCGGTGGCGGTGGCTGTTAGCACGCTCCGGTCCGTGACATAGCGGGCCAATTACCGCCACTGAAAAAACACAGACAATCCCCAGTCCGCCGGAGGAGTGCGATGCCATCTGCTCGCAGGTTTGATTGATCCCGGCAGAACAGTCACGACCACATCACACGAATGAACGCCGACAGGAAATTACCAAAGGAGCCAGATTGTCATTGTTCCATACCACCTCTTGTTTTCACAACCAAATTATTCCAATTTTTTTTTCCCTGGGAGTGTGTGTGTTACCCAAATGTTGTTTTTCTAGGCTGTTTTTTTTTTTTTATCAGTGTGTAACGGCACACTGCAGGGGCCCTTTTCCTTTAGCCGTCAGATCAGAGACTCCTTTTGCCTCTGAAGCCGAGGCGGCCTTCAAAGAAAAAGCTCTGGCACCCTGTAAGTCGATAGGCCAGATTGCGGAGGGAGCCGATTTGAGGGTCGCGCCACAGGAAGTGACTGGAACGCACAGCTAATTAATCTTGGGATTATGTAATCAAGATGGAGGAGAGGGCAAACAGGCACCACGCAAGTCACCACAGTTTGGGCAGAAAACTTTGTTTAGTTTTCTAACTTAATTACATCAGACTTCCTTTAAATTATTGCACAGGGGCCCCTCAGAGCGCCGTGAAGCCAAGATGGATCAAGATACGTCGGTTTTAACCCTTAAAAAATAGCATGTGATGCACAGAACATTATTAAAACAGAGTTATTCCTTCTCAAGAGAATCAGAAATCATAAATTCTAAAAAAAATCCTCCATATCCTCCTTCTTGCACCTTCAGTGACAGTTTGAAGAGAATCACCTGGAGACTAAACCTTACATCTCTTTCAACGGCATCCAAAGTGCTGTCACAAACTGCAGCCGCCTCGCATACACACACACACACACACGCACACACACACACATGCGCATGCAGAGACTGACAGCTTACATGTTTCACGCACGCACACACACCACCATCATGCACCCACATCCCAGTGGTCTTCCCGGGAAGGGGGCCCAGATAATCTTGTCGGGCCTGCCAGCGGTTCAAAGCACCTATGTGGGTCAGAGCAGGGAGGGTGTGCATGACTGTGTGTGTGTGTGTGTGTGTTTAGAGGATGGAGAGGGGCTCTGTGGCAACTCGCCTGCCAATGACGACAGACCCAACGACAACAAATGCCAAAGTCTTGTATAAACACCAGGCAGACCATCACTTTCCTTCCTGCGTGACATTATCATCTTTCTGCCACCGGAGGATTCTGCCTCGGAAAACAAATACATGCAGGAAATGATTGCAACGAGAAAAGCTCCATTCAGACTCCAAACTAGGGCAGCTTTCTTCTCATTGTGAGGCAGCAGAGAGGAAATTAACTCGATAAAAAGATACTGAGGGTGATTTGATGCTTTTGGACGCTAATAGGCTGAAGCTAATGCATCTGCAATGTTTTGGACCAAAGGACTGGTTTCTTTTTAAAACGCTTTCAGATTTGTACTTGAACTTGGTCTTAAGATCTTTTCTGATAATTTGTTTCCCTTCGATTTATAAAAGACGCTGAGCACAAAAGACCTTAAACAGCCTCTGAGAATCCCATTTGTGACTTTTGCACCTGTGATCTATAAACCTCACATAAATTGATGACACCTGCTTAGCGATTTTTTCCCTGACAAAACGCCGGCACGAATGAGGATTTAGTCAGAAACAGCCATGAACCAGGAGAGAAAACAAACCTCATGAAAGACGAAATCATGGCAGTTGCAGAGCTTGAAGCCAGGCGACGTATTTCATTCGTACTGAGTCGACAAACAGAGTGAAGCATTCAGCTTTGGAGCGAACGAGGTGATGCAGAGAGACAGAACTGTGGCTGATATTAAAAAGAAATGATCTGACATCAAACTACAAGAAGGAAAATATATATAACGGCAGCAGTCGGCTGCTAATTCCTCTCATCTTTAAGATGAGATGATAAGATGATTAAACTTTTGCAACATTGAACACAGCAAGAAAGTCACTCATGTCAAGTCTGGTTCAAAGATAAGATCCTTTCCATGTCAGAGTGAAGTTTTATAAATAAGTACTGAGCTTGATGTCTCAGAGGCTTCGGATTTGTTCCCGAGCAGAGAAAAGACTTGAGTGTTTCTTCATAACTCATAACTTTTGTTTGCGGCCTCGCAGCGTGACCGGTGGTCCTACGTGGTGGGCCACCTGTTCGCTCCACTTGGGGGCCGGTGTGTTTACAGTCACCGCTGCCCTATATAGAGCAAGAAACTTGTTATCAGGCATGGCAGGAGGCCTCTCGCAGTGGGTCCGAACCATCTGTCTGGAGTGTTTGTGGTGGAGCAGGAGTGAAGGTGTTCGATGCAAAGACCACAACTGTTCCTCCCGTCTTTCCCTCAGAAACTGTTGTTGTTTGAGTAACTACAGAGTTTACAAAGAGGAGAGTTTGTTGTCCTGTGAGTCCCAGTTGAATAATCCATTAGAATATTTATTTTTTGCGAGGAAATCTTTTATAGAACGACCAGAGATACTTTATTACATTAGATAAAAGCTCCTTTTTGCCATTTATTATAATTACTCCATTACTTTAGCAATGCACTTTTATATTGTCTAAAAACTAGAAAAGAAATCAATGTCTCAGGAAACAGATATATTTACCTGCCAGTAGCTGGTGCCAACATTACCCATAATGCATCTCTGACTGCTCAGTCAGACATTCAGGTGTGTCACACCTGTGGTGGATAATTAAATAAAAGCTCAAGACTTTAACTTTCCTGCAGAAATCTGGTTTGTTTTAAATAACTTTCTTCACACTACCAGTAAAACTTTTTAACAACTTTGATTTTTAATGAACAACAGAAAGTCAAATCAAACTGCATTTCTGCACAATTTTAATAACCTGCTCTCATGTGGTAAGAAGCCTTTTAAACATCAAGTCCACCTGTCAGCAATTAGTCTTAAAACTGCACTCAGGAGAAAAGAGCGATCATTTTGTTGGAATAACTTGTTATTCTTAAAAGTTTCAGCAAAAGCCAAATCAAAAACACATCTAATAAGTTCTATGAAACCTTAATCAATCTGAACTTTTGACCCCAAGTGGAAAAAAAACAAGATAAAAATACATCTGTCAATCAAAAGTTGAGCAAAGGGAAGCTGTTAGTGAGGCAATCACACTTGACAGCTTGTCAGGATTTGGACAAAACATCTTCAAGCTTCTGTAATAATCTGTTCGACGTTGGCACCGCAGACAAGTTCTTTACTCCCAATCTGTCAGATGACTTCAGCCCAGTTGAGCTGCCAAGGCTGTTATTATTTGAACAAGCGCGTCGATAATAGAATGAAAAACAAAGTTGTATTTCATGAAAAGTGGTAATCAATTAACGATGACAAAGGCATCGCTTTTGCTTTCAAGAATGCAGCTGGAGCAGATTTCAGAAACAAGCGAATAAACAGCTGCGCTCATCGTGATTCACTCTCGCTGTCGTTAAAGGGGAAGAAAGGCAAGAAAAGAAAATAAGAAATAGAAAATCATCTGAATGCCTGAGTCAGTTGAGCGAAGCTGGTACACAAGTTTAGCACGCGAGGTAATTGAAATGGCCTCCTCATAACTTTCTCTTCAAATTAGGCCTCTTTCATTATGTATTCCATTGAGCCGACAATCAAATTCAATTGCACTTTGAGACCCATCTGTTCCAAAATAATTGATGATTCTCCCTTTCAAAATAAAAAAAACACACACACACACACACACACAACTCCCGGGTCGCCTCGGCTCTGCACATAAATCTCCTCATCTGAATCAAATTAGCTTCACAAGTAACGTGTGTTTACAGAGCGGCTTTTGTACGAACACCAGACACTTTTCCCCTTTGATGACGTCGGACTTTGAGTTGGCAGAAAAGCAGCAGGACTTTTTTAAAAAAAAAAAAGTGAAATATAAAAGCGAGAAACGCCTCATTTGTGCTACTTGCTATAATAAATGTACATAAATAAGGTTGTTAATGTAGAAAAAAAGGTCTGCAGTGATACATTCAGACTCTCAGATAAACACTGACCTCATAAACACTTTTCCCTTCTCATTTTATTCACACACGCTGACTTTGATTACGGCATGAAATTGCTGCTGTCAGTCAGTGGCTGCCTTGTTGTTCTCGTGAATTGATCATGAGCAGTGTAAGCTGTGAGGGGAAGTGATGTGGCAGAAGCAGGATTATGAGCCCGTGAGGCCGGTGTGGATGTGAAGCCTCAGGAGAGGAGAGGAGAGGAGAGGAGAGGAGAGGAGAGGAGAGGAGAGGAGAGCTCTCTGTGTTTGCTTAATGTGGGATGGAGCTCTGAGCCTCGTGTATATCCTCAATCCTCTGAGTGGGCTGCTGTTGAAGGCATGGGTTATATTTTATGCCTTGTAGGAGGTAGAAATAGCCTGAGTGTGTGTGTTTGTGTGCGTGTGGGTGTGTGTGTGTGTGTGTGTGTGTGTGTGTGAGGCGACATCCCTCTCTGTGATGGTTCTGTAGCATGGCGCTCTGAGTAACTGCACCCAGGAGAAAGCGGATTTACGGCCTCATTCAACTGTGCTGAGCTCCAGTTAAACATCATTCAAACCGCCAACTTAGCAATCCCTCTCTCTCTTTTTCTTTTTCTTTTTTTTCTGCAGCTCATCATGCACACACACACAAACAGCCTTCATCACAAGAGCATGCACACACACTCACACTACCTGAGTGATGTCATGGAGGTGGATTCATGGGACATTTGCAGTGCGAGTTTTGGAGATTTATCTCTGCACATTCCTCTCGCTTTTCTGCGTTGTATTGTTTTTCATCTGAATTATTATATCGCAGAGGTGAATCTTGTAGCTGCACGGGCTTGAAAACCGCCGAGCTCCCACAGGCTTCGGGCCGTCACGCTCGGAAATATTCATAAAATGTGCAGCGAGGAGACACAGAGTGAGAAGGCAGTAAAAAGGGAGAAAATGCATCGTATACAAATGAAACAATCGTTCTGCGTATAACCGAACAGAGCGGGGGGGGGGGGAGGAAAGAGGTCTGCTCCATTTGCTTATCAGTCCTTCTCAAGCTGCAGTTCGGGCCCTCGGAGACATAACAGCATCAGGCCACTGGGGCACAAGCAGGGGAGTCGAGTAAACACATCGTAGTAGTGTAAGCAAGCCACACAAAAAGGGCCTTCCTCCCATGACCGAGGCCACACACAAAGACGCAGCGCAGCGCTTTCCACGCACACACACACACACACACACACACACCGAGGAAGAACAACAAACACCAGGCTGCAAATATCAAATCAATATCCCCTCTTTATTTTTGAAACTGTTTGTACTTGCCGTCATCATGGGATTATTTGTTACAGTAATAACTCTCAGAGGATGGAGGCAGGGGAGCGAGCACCACCTGCAACCCCCCCACCTCCCCACCCCCCCACCTCCAGTCTGAACACACAAGAGTATGAGACAACAACAAGACTGGTTGGACGGGAGGGAGGCTTGTGTGAAACTACGACTGAAGCTGCAGGGATGTTTGCAGGCGTGGATCGTAATGCATTGCAAGTGTTGCACAAGAGTGAAACAGAATATTTTCATAAGTTTATTTTTAAACTCGTAAATATACTTTTAACTTACATGCAGGGATCACGTGCAGCTGCTAAAGACGCCAAGTTTGAGCTGCACTCAGGAAGGAAAAGAAGCACCGTCCATGTTTTAAACCATGATGCAATGATGACAGAGCAAAAATGCAAAACAACAGGCAGCTTCCAGCAACAACATCTGGACACATCTGGCACTTTTTTTTCATGCAAAATTCTAAAAATGACAACAGCTACAGTGCCAAATAAAAAAGTGTCTTTTTTGCAAAAACTCCTCTGCTAACGACCTCCAGCACATTGAAGTAAAATACACAGATTGTAAGTGAAAATATTCCTGTCTGGCTACAAAAGCTGAGGTCATTTTTTAATGTATAACATTAATCTCTTATGTTATGATAAAGATATTGATCTATCTTGTAGCTTTAGTGGTGTATTACTTCCTTAAGTTAAAAAATAGACACTAATAACTATAAATTAATGATAATTAATTCTAAAATACAGTCTAAATGGAAGTTACTTGTGCTTTAGGTAATTTATTACCCATGTACTTTTTTTACTCAAGGAGATTTAAACCACTAATTTTAATTTTTACTTGAGTCATTTCTAAAGGGAATAATGTCGGCCTACTTTTACTTAAGAATAGATTTTTCAGTACACAACACTGATTTTTTTTGTACTTTTGCGTGCGTGTATAGACTTGCTTGTTTTGTTTGTGTGTTTGCATGTGTGTGTGTTGCGTGTGTGTGTGTTGTGTGTGTGTGTGCATGCACATGTCTGGCTCCCTTGCGTCCTCCCACCCAGGCTGCTCTGAGTTTTTGGTTAGAGGCCTGTCTCCCTCACATTTAGTTGTTATGGAAACAAGAGCGGCTGCAGGAGCAGCACTAGCATGGCTGTTGTATGTCGGCTGTATGGAGCATCGCATGCTAAACAGAGCGAGATCAGCAGGTCAAATTATCGTGTCTCTCTCTCTGCACGTTGCCAAAACTAGAAAGTTATTTACTGCACTGAGTCGATTGCTTGGCACATTCATATAGAAGTGAAAAAAAATAAAATGTTTTGCAAATTATGCGCATATAAATTCACTCCTGCACTGCTTTTCACCTGTATTTTCCACCCATTTGTGTCCAAAATGTGAATTTTCTTACTTTTTATTTTCCCTGCGAGCGAGTCAGAGAGAATGAGAGCGTTTCCGCTGCACAGTCGTGTCTCCTGCTGAGTTCTGACTGGTGACTCTGTCAAAATGTTGTCATTAAAAAGCACCTGGAATAACTCATGAATATGGATTAATATCTCCTGTGTGTGTGAACAGTATGTACATAAGTGCATGTTTCTTCTTGTGTTACTGGGCTCATTTCCTCCCCATCAGTGAGCCTTGTTGTGGGCTTTTGAATGGGTAGCCTCAGACACAAAACAGACCCCCCCCCCCGCTGGCATTGCAGCATGTCTGAGAGCATCAGATCCTCATCAACAAGAAGATGTTTCCAGTATTCCCATGACCCCTAACCAAATAAATAACCCGCCCCTGCTTGACACCAATGAGAGTCCTTGTCTCCTTATGCTCTGCCTGCATTGCATCTACCCACAAGGCCTCCTGCTCCCCCCCCACCACCACCGCCAACCATCCCCTTCTGTAACCACACTAAAGCCTTGAGGAGAGGAACGCTACCTGCATACAATCAGCACATGCCTATACTGCACTCACACACACTCACACACACACACAGAGTCATGATGAATGGCCTTCCCCGCTCTGTAATGCACAAAAGCATTATCCGTCACCCTCCAGCCCAGAGGAAAGAGGAAAGAGATGCTCTTTTAAAACTGACACAGCGCTCAGTGGCAGCGTCCCGGGCAAAAAAAAAAAAAAACTCCCCCATGTGGGAGTCAGTGCTGCTGTGGAGCCGCTCATGCAGGAAGGTGCCTCCTCTTAATCTGTCTTGGGTGGGGGATCATAGAGGCGCTTCCAGTTCATTTAATACTCCTCACTTCATTCTCCATTATGCAGACTTGTTAAGGATGAATCACATGAGAATTTCTGCCAGTTGTGGACTTTTTCTCTCCTGTTTTTTTGGGTTTTTTTTGTGATGAATCAAGCAGAAACTGTCAGTTTTTAGCTCCAACCAGCCGTTTAATCCAATAATAACAGAATTATTTGAGGGATCTCACAATCAATTTGGTGTATCAAGCTTTAAAAAACATAATAATGCTATAAAGAAAAGAAGTTATTTCACAAACTTTTGGTCACGTCTCAGAAATTTTAAAGCAAAAGCAGAGTCTCAATAAACGCAGCGAGCTCAACAAATTAATCTCCAGACGTTAATATCACAAAGGATTTCTGTGAGGATTTTGGAAAATGAAAGCTCTTTTTATCACTCAATATTCTGTTAATACAGTTTTACAGACAAAACAAACCAATTAAAGTATTTTTTGCAGAACTTTTTTGTAAACAGATTGTGAGGCGCACTGCTTTAATTGTGCAGGAGCCAGCAGAGGGCGCTCATCCTGCAACAAAACACCATTACCATACATTACAAATCATAGTGACAAAAGTTAAGTTAAACTTGAACTTCTCCTTTACTTCTTGGAAACTCCTGCATGCAAATTAGCACACGAGTTTGCAACAGGAGCTGTTTCAGAAATATCTGATAGCACCTATTAAATGCGACACCAAGTCTCAGTTTGAGTCTTTGATTCCAACATTTAATCAGCCTTTGATCTCCTTTAAGCTCGAAAGACTCGTCAAACACACCTGTTTCCAACACGAGGACGTTACAGCAGCTGCACAACCTGCAAAATAATCTGCTCCAAGGGTCAAATGTCTTTTTTAGAGACTTTGCTGGCTGACCCTTTGCTTAAAATCTTCCTGGACGTCTACAGTTTCCATTTTTCCCTTTTTTCAAGAAAGTGACGGATAAAATATGACATAAGTAAACATTTATTTTGAACACTTTTTCATTTTTTGAAGTAGAACAACCATACAGCGAGCACCGACAGACAAGGAAAAGTGACTAAACTGAAACTAAAGTATATCTTCTTTGCGAGGTTTAAAGTTTTACCATGTGGAGATTCTGGAGGCAGAGCACCTGAACGCATCGTGTCACTGTCAGGAGAAAGACAAACTGTTTCTTCTAAATCTGTGTTCATCTCATCAGTGTCCTCCATGTTTAACACGATGTCAGCAGGTGAAACATCAACGTCGTCATCCAGAGAAGGAAACTCTGTGTTTTTTAAATCTGGGAGTTTCTCCTCTGGTTCTTCAGTCTCCTCAGTGTCCTCCATGTCCAACACCACATCAGCAGGTGGAGAACTTGGAGGCTCTTGAACCTCACAAGCCTCCACGCTGACAGGCTGAGACATGACACAGGACACTTCTCCATCCAGAGAAGGAGACCCAGTATCCTTTAAATCTGGGTTCATCTTCTCATCAGCGTCTCCCATGTAAGGTGGAGCTTCAGTAGGAGGAATCTGAGACGGTGGAAGCTCTTTGAGATGCTCTTCATCAGTGTTATCATCCAGAGAAGGAATCACAATGTTTCTTACATCTGTGTTCATCTTCTCATGAGTGTCTTCAATACAAAGCAGAGCCTCAGAAGGAGGAGAACATGCAGGATGTGAAGCCTCAGAAGCCATCAAGTTAGGAGGATGAGACTTGAAACCATCTTCTTCGTTATCCAGAGAAGGAAGCACAATGTTTCTTGAATCTGGGTTCATCTTCTCATGAGTGTCTCCCATGAAAGGTGGAGCTTCAGCAGGAGGAATCTGAGACAGTGGAAGCTCCTTGAGATCATCCAGAGATGGAAGCACAATGTTTCTTGAATCTAGGTTCATCTTCTCATGAGTGTCTCCCATGAAAGGTGGAGCTTCAGCAGGACGAATCTGAGACGGTGGAAGCTCTTTGAGATGCTCTTCATCAGTGTCTTCATCCAGAGAAGGAAACTTTATGTTTTTTGAATCTAGGTTCATCTTCTCATGAGTGTCTTCAGAACAAAGCAGAGCCTCAGCAGGAGGAGAACATGCAGGATATGGAGCCTCAGAAGCCATTATATTGAGAGGACTTGATTTGAAACCATCTTCTTCATCATCTGGAGAAGGAAGCACAATGTTTCTTAAATGTGGATGCTTCTTCTCATGAGGATCTTCAGAGTGAAGCATGGCTTCAGCAACAGGAGGACTCGGAGGCAGAGGAACCTCACAATCTTTATCTCTGACAGGCTGAAACATGAAATCATCCACCTCGTCGTCCACAGAAGG
>JAQMCX010000041.1:8107358-8142021 GCA_029814765.1 Acanthurus leucopareius | reverse complement strand
CTGTTGATAGATAGATAGATAGATAGATAGATAGATAGATAGATAGATAGATAGATAGATAGATAGATAGATAGATGCATTAATATGAATATATGACCTTATTTTCAGTTTCAAGATGTACTTTTTTCTTACCACTGTATGTATAACGATGGAGGTTTTTGCTATTTTTCATACAAAAGCATGAATCAGGCAGTTTCCTTTGACGATATCTTAGTATTTAGTGCCATCTACTGGACATCTTGAACCATTGCAAGCTCTCATTTTTCCACATTTTACAGTTCACACAATTTATTGCATAAATACATAGGAATACACCTCTAAATTGTAGGACATTATTGCTGTTATAAAAGTTACGATCAGAGTAAAATATAAAGCTTTTTATTGATTAAACTAAACAGCTTTAGTTTATTTTAAAAAATATTTTTTACATTACATTATAATGTTGCTTAAACTTTAATAATTTCGGTACATATTTAACAAGCTATTAATAAAGAGAATAACACCATAGAAAGAGGTAATACGCCTTTCTTTAGAGCTTTTAAGTACATTTTGCTGTTAATATCCTACTTTTACCTTTTTACCTAAATAAAAATGTGAATGAAGAACCTATTTTCCTTTAAAAGAAGTGTTTTATACTCTCAATATTGTTACTTTTACCTGAATAAAAGATTACAATACTTCCTCCACCTTCTGCATTCTCATCCTGCACCGGTTGTGTATCCAAGTTGCACACTTCCGGTCTCCGTGAGTCACTTCCGCTTTAATCCACTGGGGGGCGCTGATGGCGCTGACGTTCAGGCCGCTCAGTCAAACGCCGCTTGCGTAAAGCGTCGATTGCCGAGTCATGGATGGTTGTTTCCTAACACACACGCAGCAAGGACAACAGCCGCAGCAGCATGAGCACTGAGCGGACACACACTCATTCATGTGTCTCACCGGTCCGTCACGTTTTAAAGTGTCGTTTATGTTAAAGCTACGTAAAGTCGGCTAAGCTAGCTAATAGCTAACAGCGTTTAGCGGATTTGTTAGCTTATCCTGAGTAACCTCTGTTACTGACAGGTGGAGTCTGCAGCTGAGAAGTTAACAACAAAGGTAATGTTATAAATAACACACTGTTTCTCTATAATATATGTAATTACTCCTTTTTCTTTTCTTTTTTTGTGCTCATATTTTATAGGTCGTTTATTGTTTTTATAAAATGTTTCTTAAAGCTGTTTTGCCCACCTCAGTTGGCACACTTTTAGATAAATGTGTGTCAAATCGTAGGCGTGGTGGTAATTTATAACCAGGAGCAATGGTGAACTATGAGCCAGTGACTGCAGATGCCATTGAAGTTCACAGCCTAATATAGCAGAGCCACGCAGACTGTGAAAGGGGATAACTTGCTCTTTTTATAGCTTGTTTAATGTTGTTTTTATCTGTGGGTTTACAATCGTCTGTGCTGTTTATCTGTTGTTGTTCTGAGTCTCTAATAAAAAAACATTTCTGTCCCTTTACAGCTGCAGCCATGGTGTTCATGCACAGCTACTGCGAGGCCAACTCCTCCATCTCCCACACATGGGTGGATGAAGGCATCTCCCCCTGCTTCTACTTCACGCTGGTCCCCACCATCCTGCTCACCATGGCCTTCTTCCTCGGCACCATCCACCTCATATTTTACCAGAAATATGGCACAGCGATGGAGCCCAAGTTCATACCACGCTCTCGTCTCTACGGCTTCCAGCAGTTCTTATCCATCCTCCTCCTGGTCCAGTATCTGAGTGCGTTGGTGTGGCGGCTCTCCATCGGAGGAGAGCTTCCAGGCTACGTGGTGTTATATGCCTGCTTCTCTGCAGGGAGCTGGGCCTGGGCCATAACCCTGCTCAGGGTGGAGAGACGTAGGGTCCTGGTGATGGACCGGACGAGGGGTCACAGCGCCGCCCTGCTGCTGTTCTGGGCTTTCGCTTTCGCAGCCGAGAACCTGGCTTTCATCTCCTGGTTCAGTCCTCACTGGTGGTGGAGCCTGGAGAACAACCAACAACAGGTGAGCGATGATTAAACATCACACAAGCTCCATTTTGCACACTGCACTCTGCATTACATCACTATAAGCCTCTGATCCAGCATGCAGCCTGTGAAATGAACTTTATCTCCATTCCTATCTATCCAGGATGAAGTTCACCCCCCTTTATTTGTGTGATGTTGATCTAAGAATGTGCCGATGGTGTATAACCTCATTCTGCATGAGCTTAAATCTTGTTTTTATTTCTGCTGGTGTTTTAAATCTTGTCAGAAAGGTGTGTTTTGTCGGACTAATGGGTCAAAAGTTAGTGATTCATCACCGGTGGGTGTGTTTCCTGTGAGTCACTCCACGGAGAGCCTTTCCGTCTGTCATGTTTTAAGATTATATTGTACACACAAAGCTATCGCAAGGAGGCAAAAATGCAAAAATGCAAAACATCAACTCAGTGAACGCATGACTAGAGTTTTTTTTTTTGCTGAGTCACTGCTCGAGCTGACTTTCAGGTCCTTAAAGCTACACAGTTAACAAACCAAGAGACAAAATCTTGCCCCTCCCACGCTGAGCCAGCTGCAGAAGTTTTAACTTTGTGGTCGTCAGCTGTCAGCATGACTTGTATTTTCTGTATTTTCTGTGTTTTAAAAGGTTCTTTATGTTATTTATTCATCATTAATTTAAAATGCTGTTTGTAACATGAAGTTGTACTCTGCTGCTTAAGATTTTAATCCTGTATTCACCCAGTTTGAGACCTAAATTCAGTTAAAACCCTCTTTTTAAAAGCGGCCTAGAATAATATAATATAATATAATATAATATAATATAATATAATATAATATAATACAATATAATATAGTACAATATAACGTAACATAACGTAACATAATGTAATATAACGTACTATAATATAATATAAAATAATAAAATATAATGTAATATAATATAATATAATATTACATTATATAATATAGTATAAAATAATATAATATAATATAATATAATATAATATAATATAATATAATATAATATAATATAAAATAATATAACACTAACTTGTACGATAAGATTTTGATAGAAGAGACTCGGATACTCGGCCATTTGTGTTGATTCAAGATTGAAGATTAACTTTAATGTCCCACAAAGTGGAAACTTTGTTTTGGCCTCTTCACTCATCCTGCAGCTACAGACAAACAAATTATGTAACGTAAAATATATAAATATAAGTGTATATGGGCCATATGCATAAAACAAATGACACATCTAATACATTCATGAGTTTAATCATTTTTCTTTCATTTCTCATGCATTTACGTGTCTCCACCATCACATGTTGGCTAAATATTGTTGTAACATTCATATTGATCAGCTTTCGATCGCCTTTGATCCCCTCAGGTGCAGTTCGCTCTGTGGCTGATGCGTTACATCAGCACCGGGCTGCTTTTCTTCATCGGCCTCAAAGCTCCGGGGTTGCCAAGGAGACCGTACATGCTACTGATAAATGAAGACGAGCGTGACGTGGAGAACAGCGGGCAGGTGGGGAGAAGAAAATAGATTCTGCAAGTTTTGATGCAGCAGCCATTTGTGCTGCATTTAGTCTAAATCATTGATCAAAACTCCTATTTCACAACATTATTTAATCTTAAATATGCTCACTCTTCTACTCCTGTACAACATGCAACACTGTGTTTAGTGTTTAATATATTTCTTCGTCTCAGAGCCTTTTGGGCCGAACAGATGAGAACCAGTCCACCTGGGCCGACTTCAGGAGCAAAGTCCGCCTGCTTGTCCCCTACATGTGGCCTCGGGGAAACGTCTTCCTGCAGCTGCTCGTCCTCTTCTGCTTGGCGCTGCTTGGACTCGAGAGAGCTATCAACGTCTTCGTACCAATTTACTACAAGAATATAGGTGAGTGACGTGTTATTACCAAACCTTCATTTATTTCAGAGTAAAAATGGCCTTTTTTTTCTGTTTTTACTGCTGCAACAAACCTGAGCTACAAGCTAATGGTGGTTTTTACTCGTTCAATTTGAGCCACATTTTTAAGAGCCGTATAAAAACATGGCAGACATCGTGTTGAATACGCACCCGGTGGCTTGTAGATAGACTCATAACACACACTGTTCCCCAGGTTGTGTGATGTGATAAAGGGAGACAACCTTCTCCAGATAGTTTTGTGCCTCCAGAGGGCGAGAGAGAGGAATATAAAACACCCGGGCGTCAGACGACACCTTCTGAATTTTACTCGTCTCATTTATTGTCTTGTTTATCCGCCATATGTTCAAGCAGAGCAACACCCTCAAGCTTTTTTTCTTTTCCTCATTTACCTTTATGTCTTTGTCCCTGTCTCAGTGAATGAGCTGACTGATGGCAGCAGCTGGCGCACTCTGGCTACTACAGTGTGTATTTATGTCCTGCTCAAGTTCATGCAGGGCGGCGGGGCAGGTAGGTGCAACTTATTTATTTTCTGGATGCATAATGAAGAGAAACAGATAAACTACAAGCGATGCTGCGTATTGATTTTCAGTCTTAAAATCTCATCCGTCATTTTCACCATCGTCCATCTTCTCCTCCGCTCAGGAGCCTCGGGGTTCGTCAGTAACATGCGCTCTTTCCTGTGGATCCGGGTGCAGCAGTACACCAACCGGGTGGTTCAAGTGCGTCTCTTCTCCCACCTGCACTCCCTCTCCCTGCGCTGGCACCTGAGCCGCAAAACCGGCGATGTGCTGAGGAGCATCGACCGCGGCACGTCCTCCATTAACAGCCTGCTCAGGTCAGATGACAGATTGTCCAACAGCTTGTTTATATTCTGATTTTGTGTTTTCCTCTTTGATTTTAAACGAAACTCATCTGCTTCTCTTTTTCCAACAGCTACATAGTGTTCAGCATCTTCCCAACCATCGCTGATATTGTTATTTCCATCATCTACTTCATCACTTACTTCAACGCCTGGTTCGGCCTCATCGTTTTCGTCTGCATGGCCCTGTACCTCAGTGAGTAGTAACCATAGCTACCAAAAAATCTGTTGAATATATGTTTGATAGTATTAAAAGTTAAGATTTAGTTTAGTTGAACATCCTGCATATTGATTTCCTCTGAAAGATTTTTCTAATTGCCTGATAATGTTTCTACCAGCTCTTACAATCATTATCACTGAGTGGAGAACCAAATACAGACGAGACATGAACGTGCAGGACAACAACGCCAAGTCCAAGGCCGTGGACTCGCTGTTAAACTTTGAGACGGTACTTCAAACCTTTTGTTGCTTTTTTATATTCATAAGAGGCTTCAGTTATTCTAAGATGTCAAATAATGTTAAACTGATTTTTATTTTTTTAAATTTTATTCGTTCATTAGGTAAAATACTACAATGCAGAGAACTACGAGGTCAGCCGTTTTGAGGACGCCATCTTAAAATATCAGGTAACTGGAGCATAATTGTTAAAACAAAGAAAATATTTTTGAGGGGTGAAGTTCAGCTGCTGCAGTCATCACTGCAAAAACAAAAATAACAGAACAATGCATATGCTTTTTCTGCCCAGGTTAATGTTAAATGCAGTGTTAAGAAAACACAGAATTATTATTCAGTGTTTGCTCAGTGAATGTGAAATCTGTTTTGGAGCTGCAGTGAAGAACTTGTGGTCTGCACCAAGTAGATCATTAGACATAAATAGTACATTGCATAACTTGGTAGCATCAACTCTACATGTGCACATGAAGCAGTAAAGGAGTCAGCTTTCTGTTATGAGTCCCAGTGGTGTCATTGTCCAAAAGCCATCAGTGTTTGTATGTGAAAGCCTTTAAATGTGTCCTTATTAAAATATTTAACCCTCTGGTGCAGGTTTGCATCCTAAGGTTCTTTTTTGTTCTTGTTTTTAGGTGTCGGAGTGGAAAACTCAGGCGTCGCTGGCCTTCCTGAACCAAACACAGAACCTCATCATCGGATCGGGTCTGCTGGCCGGCTCCCTGCTCTGCGCTTACTTTGTGACCGAGGGAAAGTTTCAGGTACTGATCACTGCCTTCATGATGTGATTATTAGCTCAAAAATGGTGCTCATATTCTTCCCTTTATGAACTAAACACCCCTTAGATGTCTTTATGTAGCCAAAATGTTTTATATCTGTTTGACTGATCAAAATGTGAAGAATAATGAGACCTCTTTGACTCACTCTCTTCTGTTTGAGATAACAAAAATAATCCTCTTATCTCAGGTTGGAGATTTTGTTCTGTTTGGTACGTACATCATCCAGCTGTACACCCCCCTCAACTGGTTTGGAACCTACTACAGGTGAGAAGAAGCAGAAACCACTTTAAATGTGTTGCCTTAAGGTTTTTAAACTTATGGTTTAGTTTAAAAAAATGACAAATGAATGAATGTCCTGCAGATCTGATTAATTCTTGTGATAATTAACTGTTGATCTTGTTATTTTTTCCTGCAGAATGATCCAGAACTCTTTTATTGACATGGAAAGCATGTTCAAACTCTTTCAAGAAGAGGAAGAGGTAATTTTTAAAACAGGGAAATGTTAAGTCTCTGTTTTTCCTTTAAAATGCTGCATCATGATCCATGTCTTTATTAACACTTAATGCATTTTTTTCTGTCATGCAGGTGAAAGATGAAGTAAATGCAGGAAACTTTGTGTATAAAAATGGGAAATTGGAGTTTGAGAACGTTTACTTCAGCTACACAAACGGGTTGGTTCACATTTGATTTAAAAGCCTAATTTGAGCTAAACTGGCATCAAAATTGGTTAAATACATTTAAAATTAAAGCGTGGGTTCATTTATTTTACAAAACTTTCTCTATGTTTTACAGGAAAGAGATTCTCAAGGATGTTTCCTTCACTGTACATCCAGGACAGACACTTGCCCTGGTAAGTCAAACTTCAATACTAAAGAGATTTTGTCCTCAATATCCTCGTACAGTTTAAGCTGCTTGTGTTCTGTTTAAACTCTCTAAGTATGAATTTTCTGTAAACTCCTCAGGTGGGACCATCGGGCTCCGGAAAGAGCACCATCGTTCGACTCATCTTCCGTTTCTATGATGTTCAGGGCGGCTGCATCAGCATCGATGGCCAGGATGTTTCAAAAGTAAGTGTTTGCAACCAGAACCGTTTATGAATCCACAATGTTTGATGCAAAGCTGGCTTTATTAGTAAAGGCAAAATGAGAATGAATGAAAAAATATGTAGAAAATTGTATGGCAGCTTAAGACCTTCATATCTGCATTCACCCCAGTTCATAGTGAAAGCAGACTGTAATAAAAGCTCTGCACAGGAGCGTGTTGACCTTGTAAAGATGCAAAACATTACAATACACTGTTAACAATGCAAGAGATACTTCTTCTGTGATGCTGTTTGTAATTTAACTCTACAGTGGGTTTAACAACATCAGCACACCACTTTCACTAGAGTTTAAACAGTTCCTCTGTGATCTATTAGTTCAATTAAAATTTAAGCTTTGCAGTGAAGCAAACATCAGTGGCATAGAGTGATATCTTCTTATAGTGTTCGACAGAGCTAATTAGCAAGTTTTCATTTGCACTGAAAGGACAGTTCATTATTTAAAGTGTAAATGAGGTCATTTAACAGCTATAAAGAATAAATGAGCACCTTGTTATGACACTCCTGAGAACACAAAGAGCAATTAAATCATGAGTAACCACGTCTTTAATACACCTGTGTGTGTGTTTACAAGCACACTTCAAACTAAGAATTAACCATATTTTCATTGTCTCTCTGTAGGTGAAGCAGAAATCTCTGCGAGCTCATATCGGTGTGGTTCCTCAGGATACTGTGCTGTTCAACGACACCATCCAAAATAACATTCGCTACGGCCGCGTCTCCGCCAGCGACCAGGAGGTGGAGGAGGCTGCCATCGCTGCTGATATCCACGATAAAATCATGACCTTCCCTGAAGGTGACGCATAAATTGTTGGTTGTTTGTAGTTTTTGCATTTTTCGTTGTTTTTTTGCGGATGCATCAAGTGCACAGTGAATGTTCTGAGTCATGTGATGAAATATAAAAATTCCTTCATACAGCTGACACTGTTGTTTGTCTGAGTTCAACCGAGCAGCTGTAAGATCTGTAATAATGCACAACCTGTTGCTCTACCAACTTGTGTTTTTCCTCTGGCAGGTTATGATACTCAGGTGGGTGAAAGAGGTCTGAAGCTGAGTGGAGGAGAGAAGCAAAGAGTGGCGATTGCCAGAACAATCCTCAAAGCACCACAGATCATCCTGCTGGATGAGGTGAGATTTCAGAGAAGCTGCTGCCATGTTTCACCTTGAACAGACCAAAGGGCCTTCAGACAAACGTTGCCCAACTTATTTCACTGTTCCACTAAAAATGGCTAAATTTATCGCTGTTTTTTTTCCAGTTTTAACAATCATTTTCTTCCTGCAGGCCACATCTGCACTGGACACGCAGACAGAGCGAAACATCCAGGCCTCACTCGCCAAAGTCTGTGCCAATCGTACAACAGTTGTCGTAGCTCACAGGTAAGAAATACTTGGACTGTGGTTTAGAGTTTTGTTTTAGGAGATAAATGGTTTTCTTTAATGAGCTGTTTGAATCTCTTTTGTTAATTTAAAAGGTTGTCCACCATCATCGGAGCGGACCAGATTCTGGTTATCAGTGAGGGCCGGATCGCTGAGCGAGGACGGTAAGTGAGCTTTATTGACCTTTTAGATCTGAGTGTCATAGTGACAAATGTACCATGTCCTCTTTTACCTTAAACTCCAATCAAACTACTGTATTTCCATCCAAGACATGAGGAACTGCTGCTGAAGGGAGGCATCTATTCTGACATGTGGATGAGGCAACAGCAGGCCCAGGACTCCGATTCCTCATCAGAGTCTGAATCCAAAGACCGCAAGTCTGAGAAACTGCAGCCGCCGTCGACCTCGTCAGGGCACCACGGACACTGAATGAGCCTGTTTGGTTTTTCTGCTTGTTTGTACAGAGAACTCTACATTTTGATCCCTCTTTGATTGTACAGGGTTGATCATTTTGACGCGAAAGACCAATTGCGAGATGGAAATTTTTGAAATTTCAAACTAAATGTGCAATAGTAAGGAAAGGAGAAAAGGGAATGTGCTAACAATCAGAGCAGGCGTGAACACTCTGGAAGTGTTTATGTGTGTGAGAAGACATTTGTTTTTGTAGTCCAAGGTTTTGGTTGTGGTTAGTATGCCAAAGGTTTTTACGTCGGGACAGGAGCAGAAACATCAAATCATCACTATATCTTAAAATATAGATCTGTGTGCTTCACTTTATGATTTTCAAACCAAAATACTTTGATTATTATTTCATTTTAGCAAGTGAACTTCTGTAAAAGCCGTTATTTTTAGAGGGATTCTCGCCGTCTTTGAAATATTGATTGTCTTTATTTTTCATTTTAAACTGACTTTTGTTTATTCTGTCTGATTGACCAGTGAACACAGAGTCGGCATGTTTATGATTTAAGATACAAAAAGGAGGAAAAAACACTCAAACAACTCAATGCTGCATTTTGTTGGACAGAGAGATTCGTGAAAACGCCGCTCGCTGAATCGTACATGAATGACGACATGTTGGTGTAAAAGCTGTCAGGGATTTTATTCAGCTTTGTTATATTTTTGATGTTTTAAGTAGTTGATTTTTAAACTCTGCTGTTTTTAATGTGTTTTTTTTAATGTGTAAGTCTGTATAATTTGATCACTGAAGTGAGGTCAGTGAGTGCTCATCTGATTGTGTTTTCTAAGTTTTTGTCAAGGATCAATGAATACACAGGAAGTAAAGGTAAAAATGTGGCAATTGTGTGACTTTTTTAACTGTTTCAGACTGGTAGACTCGCACTTACAATCTGAATTCATCTGTCATTTGCAAATAAACACAATATTCCTTTTTATGTGGTGAATGAATGTAATTTAGCAAAGTTATTAATTAAGTTATTAGTTTATTAGGTCTGTGTGTATGCAACAAAACTAAATATCTACCATTCAAGTGCAACAGCCTATGCATTAATAATATGCACCATTATTTCTTTTAATATATGTTTATACAAATGTATGCATTTCTAAACCATAATTTCCTTATTGTCTAATATGAACCTCATAGAAAGTTTAATTATTTGGTAAATAATCTATTGTATAGAAAAGTTATCATGTTTTTTTAGTTTGTATCATCAAATCATTGTGGCATTACAGTTTCCAGTCCAGTTCTGATAAAATCATGTTAAGACAGAAGTAAAACTTACAGCACTGATGGCTGTCAACTTAAATAGAACTTACTGTGTGTTGAAATGGTTCAATGTTAGTCATATTTATTGATCTGTGCTCAACTTTTAATCACAAAAGTTTGTGCAGTGTCCCCTGTGTTGGTTACGATGCAGTGATATTTCATTTATGTGTATTATAATGTTGCAACAAGACATTAAGTAGTGTTAGCTGCATGCACCAGTACATCTTTTATAATAAATTCTCCCTTAAAAATACACAATCAGTATGTAACTTTATAAGATTTCTTGCAAGATTTCAATTAAAGAATTGCAGCATCAGATGCAATTTTATCAATAAAAACTTTTATAACATGCATTGAAACTTGATCAGTTAAGTTAAAAATAAATGCATCCCTCAGCCAGTAGGGGTTTACAACTGTTGTGTAACATCCAGGCCCCCACCCCCCCACCCAGCCTCCATCTGTATGTGTCTGGAAAGAGATGCAAACAGCTGGGCGCTTCAGTCGTCACTGGCTGTCCCCGGTCAGGGCGTGTTGTCAGCTGAGCTAGCTAGCTAGGCGGCGGCGTCGGGGGGGTTTTAGGCCGAGCAGTCGTCCTTTCTATCGTAGGTTAACTGATGTGTAACCTCTAGCAGACATGGATTTCGACGCTTTATTCAACGAAAAGACGTTTCAGTTCTCGGACTTTCAGGAGTTCACGGTATGTTCTTGTGTTCAGACAACGCGAGGTCAACAAACTACGGAAGCTAGCAGCATTAGCCAAGTTAGCTGACGTTTAAATCCGCTAATTAACTTAACGTAGGGTGTGTTTTCCACTAATTCTTTCCAACAACATTGTCAAACTCAGCTACGATTTGGCTAAGAGACACTGTATTATGTTTCTTACTGAAGCTAAACAGTTTGTTTTAAAAATTATTGATGTGCAAACGTAGCAGCAGCTAATATTGCTAACGTTAGCTAGCGCCAACTAGTAGGACGTTCGCTGTCACATTGTGTTCCCAAACATCTGACATGGCGTTAGCTTAGCTAAACTTTTAGCAGTTACAGTAAAACAATGTTATATTATTTGATTTAAAAATGTATTGTTATTACAAAGTATTTGTATTTATGCTGTTAAATAATATTTTTATGTTTTTTATGTTGTATGTTTTGTTTTTAGATCAGTGTTTAGCATGTTGTTTAGTTTTAAAATGAGCTACTTTCGTTATGTAACTTAGCGAGGTTAATGCTTTTGGAGCCATCTAACCCAGCTTTTTCCCTAAAATTAAATCTGTTATTGTGTTTTACAGTTTCTTCCTGGACACCAGAAGTTGACTGAACGAATGAGAAAGCGACTGTATTATGGCCTGGACAAAGACGTTTCTTTGGATGCACTTTCTTGCCCTGTTACAGGTGAGTTGAGGTGAATTTTAACTTTTTAACAAGGCAGGTAGGTCAATTAACCTTTGACAAAAAGTTAAGCTCATCTCCAACACGCCTTGAAAATTGTACCAGACTTTATGATGTGTTATGAGTCTACTGAGAGATCCTAGAAGCTGTATGTTTTGAAATCAATTCAACATAATTACTTAAAATCTTAAATAAATGCAAACACCTGAGTTGACTTTTGCATTTTTTCCCTCTTTGAATTCAGACATCGCCGTTGAAATCTTCCAGAAGTCTGCCCCTAGCCCAATAAGAAAGCTTCAGAAGAAATATGCTGCTCATGTTTCCAGGTTTGTACTCATTGATATGCATGAATGCACAGATTGCATATTCTTAAGGGAACCGAAAGCAACTCTGCCAGTCATGCATCTAAAATTAATTAATTCTCTCACTTCAGGGAGGCTTGCATCTCTCCGTGTGCCATGATGCTGGCTCTAGTTTACATAGAAAGACTCCGACATAGAAACCCTGAATACCTGCAAAAGATCTCCTCCTCTGACCTTTTCCTGATCTCTATGGTATGTGGATCACATGTCCTCCAAAGCATGCTGCAGTGTCATCTCTAATGTTCAATACTTCAATACTTTTTAGTTTTAGGGGCCATAACTGCTGTTTTTCTATAATTACGAAGTGAGTTTGAAGCTATTGTACTGACAAACGCAAAACATCTTATTGATTTAGATGGTTGCCAGCAAGTATCTTTACGACGAAGGAGAGGAAGAAGAGGTTTTCAATGATGAGTGGGGAGCAGCTGGGAAGCTGGATGTCAAGACTGTCAATAACTTGGAGATGAACTTCCTGAATGCCATTGTAAGTGTGTGTGTGTGTGTGTGTGTATTTGGATTTATTATGTGTGCTTGTTTCACTCAAGTCCTTTGTCCCAACCAGTGTGTCATATCTCTTCTAGGAGTGGAGCCTCTACACGGAGCCAAATGAGCTGTTTGATATACTGAGTCAACTGGAAACAAAGTTAGTAATCAGTTATGTAAAGCATATATTTTATATGACGTTAATATAAATGACATTGTAGGAATTCATTACAAAAACTTGACATATTTAAGAGTCAGAAACCTTCTTCCATTCACTGTGTTTTCATGTTGTAAAGCTGCTGAGTGAACTCTGAAGTGTTAGTGACTGTGGCTTCTCTGTGGGCAGCATTGCAGAGCGGCAGGGGATGAAACGTGGCTGGTTCACCTACACTGATCTCTGTGTGCTACTGGAGCAATCTGCATGGAGTCAAGCCCTCACAGCCATCTACCAGCACTTTACCAAGGTTAGAAGGGGATTTAAAGTCGAAAGGGACTGAGAAAACATAACTTAAGACTATACAAAAAGTGTACCAGTAATAAAATCAAAACTATAAATGATGGATTAGGTGTTTGAATTAACATATAAGGTTTGATAATCAGATTTTTCCTTGCTTTATTTTCAGGTATCCTGTATGCTCAGCCTGGTCTATCTCACCAGTGTGGCTGGTCTTATTGCCACCAGCGCTGTGCTGCACCAACTCAGTCTCTCCAGAAGTGGACAGTTTCAGTTTTCACTACCAGTTGAGCTCAGCCCGACCGACCTTCATACCTCCAACCTCAACCCAGAAGCACCATCTGCAGCCCAGCGTGTCCCCTGCTGCGTTCTGGCCAACAAGAGTCTGAACCGCCAGGCGAAAGCACCTGAAACTGGCCAGCGGCAAACACAGAGTCACACACCTGCTTCCTCTCAGACATCAATACTGTGTCTCTGGGGTTCCCTCTTCGCCTCGATGGGTCACATACATCCTGAAACGAATTCTGAGATGGAAGCTACCCAAACTTGGTCTCCCGTGTCCTTCTTCTGTCCTGGCTGTCTTGCATCCCTTCCTCCTTTTCAGTGCAGGCTTAGAAACACCTCAGCACTTGTCACTCATGGTCCTCTTGATAACCACCGGCGTCATGTACCATGGCTGGCCTCAAGCCTCCTTGGAGGAGCGGAAAGAAGTCTGAACTCTCGACTGGGCATGTTTCCTCCCGTACAGCTGGATCCCTGCCATCCAGAATCTATGTTACCTGTCGACAAAGCCCAAGCTCTGCTCATGCCCGGCTAGAAACAGGCAGACTCCTGCTGTCAGCCTGTAGTAATGAACTCTGGAAATGAAACCAGCATTGTTTTCATCACTCATCAGTCATATTTTGTTCATTTCTCCAAATCTAAAATGTAGGGGCAAAGAAAAACCAACAGGCACATTTTAGTCAGAGTTGACTCTGTTAAAACACGCTGGAAATTCCCTTATAGTTCACTGCTGCAGAATAAATTTGCCATAAGCAAAATGCCATAGTGTTCAGTTAAAGCTCTGTTTTATTTTTACTGGAGAAGGAAGATCTTAAGGGATTTTGAGATGATTTAATTTGTTTTTTCTTTGCTGCAACCAAACTGTTTTGCTTCCAATATTTATCACCGGTTGAAGGTTCTGACCTGTGAGATGGCGATGCAGTGTGTTGATTCATTATATCACGGTTGAAATGTTAAAGCTGTCGGCTGCTCGGCAGGTTGATGAAGGTGTGTGGAGGTTTCACAGCAGATCTGCAAGTTGAGAGTTCACAGCAAGTTTTTTTTCTAAGAGAAGAAGGGACTAAAGCGGTTCACTTTGTCTGCTACATTTTGGCTTTTGCATTTTTGCTAAATGTTACCGTATATTTCTCATTAATGCATCAGACGCTTTACTCACATTTCGGTCAAACACATGCAGCTAGCACTGATTTTGTACATTTTTTGTTACCATTTGTGAAACAAATCGTCTCCTGTCTTTATGAACTTTAAAGACAGGAGACAGTTTGATGCAGACTCCATGCACATACCTCACTGTGACTGTCATTGATCGAACCAGAAATCAAAAACATCACAGATTTTCACAAACTTAAAGCCACTCTCTGTAACAGGGTAACGCTTAGCCAATTTTAAGAGATTAATCTACAATATTCAAAAGGAAGAAGGTCTGTTTAAAGAAGGGTGGGTTTCTGGGGTCTGATTCAGTTTCTGGTTGGTTTCTGGTTGGTGTTTTTTAAGTGAACATTATGAATATATCATGTGAGAGGCCTCCAGCAGTGTTTCTTTGCTGACATGGTCTTGAATTTGCACACCTGACTCAATTTTTAATTGCCACATGTAAAGATTTGATTAAGTTTTATGGACACAGTGACACATGGTCCCCAGGACATTTACTTTGTTATTGAACCTTTTGACAAATTGCTCTGACCATCTGAATTTGATACATTTTGAAGCACGAAGTCCTTCGGTTTTGTACACAGTGTAAAATGCAAATATTGTACAAATCTGTAGAAAAAGAGCTAATAAAGAATGCATTTCTTTGTGACATCTGCTCATTTTCATCTGTGTCAACAGCACAAAGCCTGCGAGGATTATCATTTGAAACACATGCTGTCACAAGATAACAGCCAGCGGGACTCGTGTGTTTGGACTCTTGCAAAGACCTTTACTCAATGTGGCTTTGACATTTAGTCCTATTAGACCAACAGTTTGTGCCATCTTTATTTCTAACATGGCAGGTGAAGTTGCACCTTCTATGTGGGTTTTGCTAAATCAGAAAAAACAGATTTGTAAAACAATTATAAGGATTATTTCTACACCAGATGTTCCACCTTGTGTGCACCACATCCCTCTGCAGACAATAAAAGGTGGCAAATGAAGATGATCTGAAAAGCAGTAAGTATCTTTACTGTAACTAAGATTGCGTCTCAAACCTTTCGATGAGGGCTCACATAGTCAGGAAGCAGATGTCTGGTTTTGTCAGATTATGGGCCGTCCCTCTCCTTGAGCCCGTGCCATCTTTAACGCCTCCCCTGCACCCCTCCCCGTTGCATACCGCTTGAGAGTTCCTAATATAGACCCAACTGCTCTGCAGGAAAGGGTGACAAACCAAGCGGAGGCACCAACAGTTAACAGCTTGCGGCTTTGGAAAGGACTTTTTCATGGACAGAAAACAGAATCATGGAGCCTTTCTCACAGGTGAATATGAAATGTGTGTAAGTAGTGTTAGTGGAGTTTAAAGTGTTATTATGACCACAGGGAATGAATAGCTGAGTGGATTTCAAACTATTTTTACAATGTCATGTGGAGAATGTTTCGCTATGTTGTGTTGTAGGTGTCATTCCAAACGAAGAAGCAGGAAATGCAGAAACAAGGTATAATTACAATATTTCTGCATGTTTTAATCTGCATTAGTAAATATTAGGACTGTATGTGGACATGCAAGAATATGAATCTGTGTCCACGTCAGGCCTCAGTGTAATTATAACGTGTTTCCTCACAGAAGCTGATGCCACAGTCTACATGAACTTCATGAAAAGTCACTGCTGCTATGATGCCATTCCAACCAGCTGTAAACTGGTTATATTTGATACCACACTACAAGTAAGACTAGTTACCATATCGAGTATCTCAGTCAGACGCTTGAGTCGCTGTTTGTTTTTGTTCTGTTCGCTTGTTTTTCTCAGTTTTGCTCGTAAATCCTCATTGAATTAATAATGTTTTAAGGTGAAAAAGGCCTTTTTTGCACTGGTGGCAAATGGCTTGAGGGCTGCGCCTTTGTGGGACAGCAAGTTACAGAGATTTGTGGGTAAGATGAGAGTAATGGCAAAAGGCACAGCAGCATATTGATCACTATGAGTTATAATAATGCAAACACAGCTCGTTCTCTGTCACAGGCATGCTGACCATCACAGACTTCATCAACATCCTACACTGCTATTACAAGTCTCCCATGGTGAGCAGGGATAACCTATCGCCGTCATATAATATCAATATTTATCGTGTTTGATTTGACTCGTCCTTGATCGGTTTTTATTGTCCTGACTTGACCTCTGAAGGTTCAGATGTACGAGCTGGAGAGCCACAAGATCGAGACATGGAGAGGTGATTCACTTCAAAGTAAATAACCGAGACAGATCAATGATTTTATCTCTGTGTGCACATTTCTGTGATTTTCCACTAGAGCTCTATCTCTTTTTCTTGTCTAGATGTCTACTTACAGTGTTCCAATCACTTCCTCATCAGTATCTCTCCGGAGGCGAGGTGCGTGCTCGCAGCCCTCTCAGATGTGATCTTTAATGTCGTTTTGACTTTGTTTACATTCTGGTAAGTCGTCCGTCCTTTCAGGCAGTGAATTCCTCTGTTGTTTTCTTCTCCTTTTTTCCTCTTAGCCTCTTTGATGCCATCTATTCCTTACTTAAATACAAGATCCACAGGCTGCCGGTCATCGATCCGGAGTCTGGGAATGTTTTACACATTCTGACCCACAAGAGAATCCTCAAGTTCCTGCACATATTTGTAAGGAAGCTTCAACTCAGATGTGTTTCCATTTAAACTGATGATGATGATGATGATGAAAAGGAGGTGTTGCATTTATGGTCT
Source organism: Acanthurus leucopareius (assembly GCA_029814765.1). Classification (NCBI taxonomy): domain Eukaryota; kingdom Metazoa; phylum Chordata; class Actinopteri; order Acanthuriformes; family Acanthuridae; genus Acanthurus; species Acanthurus leucopareius. Next base: position 8,124,981 of record JAQMCX010000041.1, on the reverse strand, counting down.
GTACTGTGCATTTGGATGTTTTCAGGGAAAGAAAATTCCCAAACCTGCATTCATCAGAAAGCAAATCCAGGAGCTCGGAATTGGGACTTTCAGGAACATCGCCACCATTCAGGAAACAGCAACTCTTTACGATGCCCTGTCCATTTTTGTGGAAAGGCGGGTGTCTGCGCTACCTGTGGTGGATGAACAAGGTGTGTGCTTAGAAATTATGCTTTTATATTTTGACTCTGTAAAGCTGTGATTATCAGCTTTAATGAGTGATACAGTTCACCAATTCAAAAACTGAAAGAAGAATCCTTTCAAAATAATAAAGCATCTTAAAATGTCTTTTCTCAGGCAAAGTGGTGTCACTCTACTCCAGGTTTGATGTGATTGTAAGTACGAAAACTCTGATGTCTTGTGCAGTTTTTCTATTCGATAAATGTGCAACACTGCTTGCTAACACCTGCTCAGACACTTAGGTGTGTGTGTGTGTGTGTGTGTGTGTGTGTGTGTGTGTGTGTGTGTGTGTGTGTTTGCCTCATGGCAGAATCTAGCAGCCCAGAAGACTTACAACAATCTGGACATGACCATGCAGGAGGCCGTTCAGAGGCGTTCCTGTTTTGTCGAGGGAGTGATCAAGTGCTATCCTGATGAAACCTTGGAAACCGTCTTGGACCGTATAGTCAAAGCTGAGGTGGATTGTTTTTTTAAACTTTTAAACTTGGTCTCAACATTTTTTTAAACTTAATACAGAAACATAAGATAACACTGTTTTCTTGACACTGTCCTGCTCATCTCAGGTCCATCGGCTGGTCCTGGTGGACAGGGCTGATGTGGTGAAGGGCATCATCTCTCTGTCCGACCTGCTGCAAGCCATGGTCTTAGCCCCTGCAGGTATTGAAGCACTTTTGTCTTAGCACCAGGGGACGGAGGGTCCCCTTTCCTCCTTTACCACCTGTGTAGACTTGAGTCCTGGCCATGTACCCAGCCAGGTAGGCCCTGGAGCCTCTTCCTCATCCCAACCCCCCCCTGTTGTATGATAACCTGCACCCAGAGGCTTTGAACATTAAGCTGCCTTCACATTTACTCCACTGTTTAGTTCAAATGACCACGTTGCACACAAACACACAGACATGCATGTGCTGCTTGGCTGATACTCTGATTATTCTTTGCAGGCAAGGATCTTCTTTATTTTTGGAGGATATTAATTATAGTTATCAAGTAGCTTTTGCTTATGTCTTTCAGAAATCAACCTCTGAGTTAAGTGAAAGATCACGAGAGGAAGAAGAATTCCCTGACTGTGCTGATGTTTACATGAAGATGTCTTCTGTGGTCTATGTGCTGTGCTTATGTAGGAATATGAATCTCTCTGGGTCTCCAGCACACAATCCATAATGTCTGCATATGATCAAATTGATCAATATAACTTTTCTCTGTACTGAATATTTCTGTACTTTACATATGTACCTGACTTTGCTGGTGTTTTCAATACATATTTCCTGGAGAAATAGAGTATGTGGACTGTAGCTGAAGTGTGCTTATGAAGAGGAGTTTACACAATAAAAATAAAAAATAGACATGAACAGATGATCCTTAAAAGCAGCAGCAGCATCTTCAACCACAAGGCGGTGCACTTGAGCTTTACCCCTATGCTCTCTATACAGTAAACAAGGAAACACGTGACTTTTTTTCTCATCCGTGACAGGCCTTGGGATCCGTCCGCCCATCTGTGTCATCGGTGCATCAATTTACCAGAAATGATCAAGGACAAGTGCCGGAAATGATGTAGGTTTCACTGATGGAGATATGGCTTTAATTAATGTTTAATTAAATTATCACAAGATTCGTCTTAAATAAGAGGTAATTTATAATGAATTCTGTACAGATTTTAGATTACAATCTCTAGGTTTCGAACAGTATCATGTTTTGTAACCTGTGTTATTATATCTGCACACTGAGACAATGGGACAAAACGTTGATTACTTGTACATACAAACTTGACCAATAAATTTGGTTCTGATTCTGACTTAAAGCTTAATTTTGACTTATCTTTTCCAAATACATTTTATTTTCCTCTTCGTTTCACATTTATATGCATGTTTTATGGATTTCTTTTGACATATCCTACAACATTTTTAATTATATTCACATTTTTTTGTTAGTTTTATACCACTCATTTCCTAATTGAAATCTTTATTTGTTTTGTTATTGTTGTTTTTTATTTTTTTCGATATATTTTCTACCTCCAAATAGTGTTTTTGTTTGTTTGTTTGTTTGTTTGTGTTTTTTTTGCTTCGTGCCATTGTGCACTTATTTCTAAAGAGGTAGCCGTACGGAGCTCTTTTAATTTGAAAGTCATAACCGGAAGAAGCGTATTTTCTCCTCCGTCACTCTTGACGCTGGTCTTTCCATATACCCCGTGATATCCAAAACAACATAACAAAGTGGGGGAAACATGGCGAGCGGAGAGGAGGCCAGAAGACGCCCCTCGGTTACCTCGTCTTCGGTGGGCCTGGAGGCTCTTTTCCCTGCGGGGACTTCGGAGCAGGTTTGCGGGGATGTGAACCCGGAGCTCGTTCGCCTGCGGGAGCGTCTTCAGGGGTGGCTATCGCAGTATGAGACCCTGCTGCTGTGGGTGCAGAGGCTGCTGGTGTGGGAGAGGCCGTTGTACAGCATCTCTGTCGCCCTGACGCTCAACACTTTATTCTGGTAAACGTCGAGTTCGCGTTTAATCACGTTTTTCCATCTTTTTTATTTAAAAATAAAAGGTTGCCATTAACCGCATTAGCCACCTGGCTAACGTCAGCGAGGCTATTACGAGTGAATGTCAAGTCAAGTTAGCTAATCCCACGTCTTTAGCTTAATGCTAACGTAGCCTGCAAGCTAGGTAAAACTTCATTTTCAGTACGATAGATTCCGTAATGCAAAAAACGCTTTTAAAAAAACATTACAGCTCTGACAAAATAAAAATCCAGAGTTATTTTGAGTTGTTGCACTTGTTAGCATTTGTTAATATTGACCCTAACATGTCATGTCATGCTGATTGGCCCAGGCCTTCTTAACCAGCTGTCAGTATCAGCCCACACAGGTGCTTTGTAGGTGTAGTAAGTCTAATGAGAAAGACAGTTTTGTGTCATTATATTTATGCTTGTTATATATGTTTTTGGTGTGAATATAATCCAGTTGACAGGCTGTTTACCTGCGTGTCCACAGGCTCCTGTCCTCCACCTCCCTGCGGCCTCTCTTCCTGTTGAGCTTGTCCCTGCTGGGACTCATGCTGCTGGAGAGATGGAAGCCCAAGTTGCCCATCATCACTGGTGAGCCCAGATCTTTTTCAGTGCAACTTGAACCTGATGCTGAGGCTTTGTCGCTCACAGCCCATCCCATTGTTGTTGAGCCATACAAAATCTATATTTGTATACTGGTCTTACACAGGGCTTTTACTGGATGGAGAGAGCTGCCAGAGTATTTCAGTGTTTACAGTGTGTGTTTATCTGCCCAGGATATCTTTTCTAAGACCTTTTTTTTCATGCTTTTGGCACAGTGCCCATAAAGAGTTCAGTTGTCACTGTAAACATCAGATTGTTCATAGTGATGATGCTTGAATTAAAAACCTCCTGTGAGTCAGCAGTGGTTTACATGACCCGAACTATGTTGCTGCTAATTTGAATCTGCTCATAGCTGTTAGTTCTGAAATATTAATAAAAATATATATACATTTGACTTTTTTTTTTAGATATTATTAGTATTATATCTCCTAGGGATGCAAATAAAGAGTTTTTCACCTGATTCTGTTATAACCTGCTTCTCAAGGCTGACATGATAAGATTCCCTCAATTTTGCATTTTTTTAATTCAAAAATGCCTTTTAACACAAACCTTTAAAGCCACTTATGTAAAACAATCTTTTCACCCCTCGAGGCTCTATGTGAATGAAAAAAAAAAGTCATTTGGTTTGTTTAATTAAAAATATTTTTGGTTCATGATCTGCTGCTAATAGTGCATTTTTTTCCTTCTGCAGTTCAACATGCAGAGGCTCAACCTGTTCAAAGGTATATGATGTTTACTTGTTAAACAAACTGCATGTAATATAGGTTCATCATGGTATTTATCTGAAGTAATTTCAGACAGTTTGGTTTAGTTTGTTGTATTTGTGCTCATATGTGTGTATCTCTCTCCCTTGTCTGTCATTATATGAGCATGGAAACACACCTCACTACCTTTCCACTGTCACTTAAATACAGCCTGAGGCACTTTCTATACTGGTGTTGACTTTGTCCTCTTCTTCCTGTATTTGTGTGGCGTGTGTTCTCTTGTTTGTATCCAGTGAAACAATGAGAGTGGAGCAGCGTCTGCTCAGTGTTCCTGAGCTCAGCCACCACCTGGCTGAGAGCTACCTGACCTGCTGTCTGTACCTGCAAGAGATGCTGCAGTACAAACGACAGAACCACGGAAAGGTGCGGTTACATTATAATTATAACAACATGCAATTATCCGGATGTGTGATCTGTCGCTGTCTGCAAAGCATGAGTTTTATTCAATCAAATATCCGTTTCTATTCATGCTGTTGGTTATCTTATTCAATGACCAGCCCTGTGCACGTCATTAATCGCAGACGAGGCCAAAAACTGTGAGGAAAAGTCAACATTGCTTACGCTGTAACAGAGTAAACAACAAATGACGTAGATGCTCGCCTTTTCGTTTGCTCAGCATCCTAAAAAATATAACCGTAAGTGTGGGAATCTACAAGGCACAATGCAAAGTGTTTGATCTGAGCAGGTGCTGCAGCAGTGAAACTTGTAAAGACATTCTCATCTGTCACACACAAACACACCACACACCTGCAGGGACATTTTTTTTCATTGGCTCATCTTGTAAAGCTGCAGTCACCTGATTTCTCTTATTTTTTTGTTTTATCTCTCAGTTCTGCGTGATGATGTGCAGTGGCTGTTTTGTACTTGCTGTTGTTGGACATTACGTGCCAGGAATCATGATCTCCTATATCGTAGGTGAGTCACCTTTTGCCTAATTGACATAAAAACCATCAGACTGTGTGTGTGTCATAACAAACCGAGGGTGTGTGATAATAGGCACTAGCAGCAGTCAATGGTTTTATTAGATTTTCTGCATTCCCTGTTGAAGTAGTTACTGTGTCAGGAATGCTGTTGGTGCAGGATCATGTCTGTGTAATCCATCACTGAATTGCTTGCATTGCTTTTGTGTTCAGTCCTGAGCGTCCTGTTGTGGCCCCTGGTGGTTTATCACGAACTGATCCAGAGGATGTACACGGGCCTGGAACCAATCCTGATGAAACTGGACTACAGCATGAAGGGAGACACGGAGCACCGCAAGCACGACAAGAGGAGTGAGTGCTGCTGCGACGCCCTCATGCTGCAGATACTGGCCTTACTCGTGTTCATTACACCGAGTGAAGCAGCTTTTAAGAGTCAAGCTCCTGTGTTTAATATTAAAACAGGACAGAGTTAGAAGAGGAGATGGAGTTTAATTCATGTAGATCACCTTTCTGTCGCACTGATCTCCACGCAGACCATGCAAAACTATGCAAACAAAGAACGAATGGACCCTGTAACATTACATGTTACATAACTGTGTAAATAAAACAGCATGAAATATCAAAGCAGTATGATTATAAATTCCTCTGGTTACATGAGATCAAAGATTTTAAGCCATTTTTTATATTTAATTAACTACAGGTGTAACAGTGTGCCTTTCTGCTTTCAAATGAGTTCACACAGTCGTTTGTTGCCATTGTTTTATCATGATACACATCATTTTTATCCTCAGAAATGCATCTTAAAAGTGTGCATGTGTGTTTTTAACAGAGGTGAAGAAGGAGGTAGAAGAAGGCGACGAACCGAGAGCTGAAACAGAGAGTGAGAGCGAGGAGGAGCTGTCCTGCTTCGCCCCGACGGTATGGACACACCCTCCAACTCTCAGCCCACATCACGCTGCCACACAGAGTAGACTTTAATGAGAGCATGTATGGCTCCAGGCCAAAGCAAGCAGCAGTAGAGTAAGCATTAAACTATGTGTTGACATTTTTTCCTGGGCTGGAATGGAAGTGGAGCTCTTAAGTGTGGCTTCAAAGAGTATATTTCAAGTACAACCACATTCCATTAGCGTCACTGCAGGAGATACGTAGATGCTCTTATTGCCTGACAGCTTCATGTCATGTCAGGCATTCAGACACTGTGATGTGTCTGTGCAATTAACTGAGAGCTGCAGAGCAAAATGTAAAGAGTTTAACAGCGAGAAATAGTGATTTGATGCATGTGTGTGATCACAATCGTCCTTTTTATTGTTCCTTTTTTCTGAATAGTGGTAGTTTTTTAAAAAACATGAGAAAATGACAGGGTTTTTGTTGTTGCTGTTGTTGTTGTTGCTGTTGTTGTTGTTGTGGTTGTTGTTGTTGTTGTTGTTGTTATTGTGGTGGTTGTGGTTGTGGTAGCAGTGATTCAGTGCTCTAACGCTGTGGTTTCGTCGGTCAGGTGGATGTGAAGACCACAGCTCTAGCGATGGCCATCACAGACTCAGAGTTATCAGATGAAGAGGCGTCCATCTTGGAAAGTGGAGGCTTCTCAGTGTCCAGAGCGACCACTCCTCAGCTCACAGACTTCTCTGAAGGTAAATCATCTCTTGTTTTATGTTTTGCTTTGTTTTTATCTTGACAGGAAGTTCACAGATTTGTGGTCTCTTATATTTAGTCATCACTCACTTGAGGCTCTGCTGGTGTGTGATTACTGTTGGATGAGATTCACTCGGTCTTGTTAAATCTGCCAGCAGAAAACTGGTTTAAACTTCTGCTTTTTTTAAATAAACTTTAAAATAAAGTGCTCGTGCTACACTGGTTTCTTGTATCAGTGGTTTTCTTTAACAGGATTCTCAGCTCAAGTTACCAGAGCACCGTATATTTGAGATTTACTGCCTCTTCTGTTATGTAATTTTCTCTCCACTCCTGTTACATTGCAGCTGTTTAAACAGCCTGGTTAAGTGTTAAGTGTTTTGTCAGTTATGTTTGAATCAGTTGAGTTATATTTTTTCCGCTGCCTCGATTCCATCTCAGATCTGGACCAGCAGAGTCTACACAGCGACCCAGAGGAGTCCTACCTGCGGGATCTCCCTGAGTTCCCCTCAGTCGAGGAGTTCCCATCCATTGAGCACAACCTGCTCCACTTTCCTCTGCGAGGCACCAGCCAGGCTGACGGAGCCCAGGCTGCTGCTCCGTCAGAGGGGGAGCAGCTGAGCCCTGCCAGCCTTCTCATCCAGCACCTGGCATCTCCGCTTCACTTTGTTAACACGCACTTCAACGGACACGGACGACCACCCGGAGGCGAGCAGGGCGTTTTGCCCGTGCCAGCTGCAGGGGAGGGAGCAGGGAGGCAGGAGGGAGCGGGGAAGGAGGCTGCAGTTACCCAGGATGCTCAGCGCTCCTTGGAGGCTCTAAGTGAGGAGATAGTGAGCACAGCCATCTCCACTGTGGTGCAGAACACTCTGTCGGCCCTGCTGCGCTCCAGCGAGGCCAGCGAGGAGCCCACTTTGGCTGAATTCCTTCCAACCGAAACCCCACCAGGAGCCCTGGAGACCTCCACCCAACCCACCGACACCAGTGCTGACATTACAGTTGCTACAGTGGGGGCGCTGGGGGCCAACGAGGACCTGGATGAGGCGATTACGAGAGAAGGCAGCGGCGGAGAGGAGATGCCTGATGACACACTAGTTCCAACCGAGGAAGAGGACTTTGAGCTTCTGGACCAAAGTGAACTGGAGATGGTGGACGAGGGGCTGGACCTCAGCTCTGACAGACAGGTGGTGGGAGGAGCTTCAGAGACACCTCCACCGTCTCAGCATCAACCACAGTCATAGCTTCCCCCCCTTTGCCCCCCACCTCCACCCTCTTTTTTTTTTGTTTTTATTTGTATGTTAGAACTACATTATATCCATTCATACTGCTATATACAAAACATTTATCAAAGAGTTTGGCATTTAATACAGTTGGTTGGCGAGCGTGCGGCAGATGGTTGAGATTTCGCTTCCATAGCATCTCATTACAAGGTCAGTTCAGCCTCGGTACCTTAGTCGTCTTCAGCCCAGGACTGTCTCATTGTTGGGATCATCACAGTGACACAGCTCTGATCTTTACAGTTAATCACACTTATAACAGCAATCCTCAGTAATGCATTTACAGCAGAGATTGTGGCGTTTTTCAGCCTGTTGATGAGATAGTTTAATGTTCAATAAGTGCAGGTTCAGGGCCGAACTATTTGGGTTAACAGTCCTAATGACATCATAATTTTCTGGGGATGCAAAGCGTCTCGTTTCCGGTTTTGCTTGATCCTCTGGCATTGAAATTTGCTTGATAATTTAGCTGGCAAATTTCCCATCGCGGAGTGAGAAAGCGGTTCACATTCAGTCTCATGTTACAATAACAATGCCTTTTTTTTTCTACCTTGGCTAAACTTTTCCACCTTGTTTTTGTTCACGAGCAGATGTTTATGTAGATGGTGTTATGAAGAGTCGATATGTTGGATTAATATATGCTATAAATTATTTAATTTAACCGTCAGTCAATGAAACTTTATTGTTAGGCTGAGGGAGGAGTTAAAAAGTAAATGTAATCCCTTCAATTTCCCATAATGATTGTATATTAAGTGTTTTAATGATGACACCACGGACGTGCAGGTTTAAAATGTAGTTTTCTCAGAAGCAGACTTAGTTAAACAAAAGTACAATCCTTCACTTTATTCTGACCTCCAAGGTCTCCAAGGTCACAGTTTCAATCAACAGTGGAAACTTAAATCCTTGACTTTGTTGGATGTTGAGTAGATTTCTCCCCATAAGCAAAAGTGTTTTTGGTGTGGAAAGATAAAAGAAATGTTCCTGCATTTCATTCGTGATTGAAACCTAATTTTTACTCAGATTTGTGAATAGACTTTAATTTCAGACATCCGTTTGTAATTGGTCCACATGTAATTGAATTTGCTTCACATCTTTGCCAGGAAACACAGGTTTCTTGTGAGACAGGCCTGTTCGTACCCTTATAATTGTACACATGTATAGTCATCACTGGGATCACTGGGATATGTATATTTACTAGATAACCTCCTTTGTGCCATGACGAGACCATGCATGCCATGCATCACGCATGTATTTACCATGATCAATATTTGAGGTCAATTTTTCAAAAAGGTGTTACTTTAACTGAAGCAGATTTTTTTTTTCCCCTCATTTTTTGGAGGAACATAATTGTTAAATGACACATTATGTATCTGGCCGCTGCTGAGGTTTTTTTTGGGAAAATTGCTGAAACGCAGCACGAAGCCTAACACAGAAGAAAGAGGCCGGTTTTGCTTTTGTAAACCACTCAGCATCCAAATCTCAGGGGTGGGTTGTACAAATTGAATATAGCATTGCAGAATATGTGTCCATTTCCCGACTTGTCGTAGTGCATTGTATTTGTACTAACCTTTCCTTTTTTTCAGTCAGCGCCCCCTTGTGTATAGTGTAGAAATGCTTAAAAAAAAAAAGACCGTGTATATTCTGCATGTACAAACAGCACTCTGTTCAAGTTCTCCTTGTCATCTGACAAAGTACTGCACAATTTGTGAGAGAAAAACCTCTATTTGAATGTTCCAGGTTAAAGCCCATTTAATTCGGTTTGTTTATTATTCCGTTACCAACCGGGGAATAAAGTTTCGTCCTCATTTTTAAAAGACTGCCTATAACTGTAAATGGAAATGGGCGGCAAGTGATTACACCAGATTTAGAGAAAGACATTAACAGACTAGTTTGTGTATGGTAGTAGTGTGTTATATGCTTAAAAAAATATCGCTTCTTCTATAAAACAGGCACTTACTGAAATGTACAATTTTAAAAAAAAGGAATATATTTTCTAATTTCTCCTTTTTCCATAAAGTACTCAGTTTGATCTTTTACATCTAAAAAATATAACAGCTTTGGATGAGTTTCACAAAGAGGAAGAAGATTTATTGTCATGAAAACTGGTAAAATAAAACTGCACCTCCACATGTGAAAGTAAGAGAATAAAAGAACAAACTGAAACAAACTTGAGACGTGGTGCTGAAATTTATCTGGATTATTTTCTGTTTCATTATTGTAACTGACCTTTAACCTCATGGTATCACTCTGTCTTATCAAAACACAAGTGATTTGTTGAAGGTTTGCAGGAAAATCTCAGCAAAATTTTTAATGTCTTTTCATTGTCTTCCTTATTCTTAACAAGATTACTCCATTTATTTATTTATTTATTTGGGCATTTCCGATTTGCCATGGTAGCTACAGCCGGAGAGAGACAGGAAAGGCAGGGGGGAGGAAGGGGAGGGATGAGGGGGAGGGATGCGACAAAGAGTCCCAGCTGGAATTGAACCCAGGCGCTGCAGCAAGGACTCAGCCCTCGTGGTACTGACTAGTCCTTAAATTTTCTGATCCCAGCTCTTTTTCCTGGGAAACAAAGACAACTTTTAGCACTGAGGGATGAAAGTGGATTGAGTTGCAAGGCCTGAATGTAAAGGCCAAAGGAGACCATAAAAACTGCTTATGCATGAGGTCCAGAATTTAACATTATGCTCCTGTCTGTTTGTACTTAAAGAGCAAAGACTGCATGTTAAAGTAACATACATGTTCCACGTTATTGTTGTGACTTAGCGTACCTGCCTGAGTTCACTTGCAGACAGCTGAAGTCTCTCCTTCAACTCGTCTCCAACAGTCACATCAAACAGCACGGACCATTTACCGTCTGTAAAGGTCACAGGAAGTGAGAGGACGACGCCATCTGGGAGACTGAAGTAGCCTACAAATCACCAAAGACAATCACATTCTAACGCTGGCTAGATCAGTCGAAACCCCGGCCAAAATGTGAACTCTGATACAGATCGATCTTTTTAAATGTCTTAAATCAGAGTCTGAGACGATTTTGTCACAGTGTACTTGGCTGAGTCTTCACCTGAGCAAAGTACGCCCATAGAGAAGACCTCATCTGGACCACAAATGCCATTCCAAGCCTTTAGGATGCTGAGGATCCCGTTGGCGGCGGACATGGCAGCTGCCTGACAGGTCTTTGAAGCCACAGCTGCACGTTGACGGCATACCAAGTCTTGGAAGTCTGTTTCCAACCATTTCCTGGAGGAGAGAAGGAGATTTTTTTTGGCTTTTTGGCGCGTCCAAGCACAGGATGTTTGGGATCAGAGCAGTCAGACTGCTGGTTCAGACGCACCGTGCAATCAAAACTGGCACGGATGACTTTGGATCGGAGTATGCTTCGTCAGGCAGTTTTGTTATTTAATGTTGAACGAGCACTTTAGGATTTTGTTTGTCTAACAGGACAAAGTGCCAGAGTGGAGGAGTTAACCAACAAAATGCATGCAATAAAAGCACATAAAGAAATAATAATGTATGTTTTTGATTCAGGGGTCTGAAGCACTCTTGCATGTTCTCACCAACCTGTCATGGAGAATGTTGAGGACTGGTTGGGAAAAGAAGGGCGGTCCTGTGATTGCTCCATCATAGTTGAATACTTTTGCCCTCTGCAGGTCAATATAGGAACTACCGCTGATGTTTCCCCACACGATGACGTTTGTAATATCTGGAGCAGAAGGAGGAGAAGAAGAAATTATTCATCTTCTACAAACAGTGACCATGCAAAACTACAATTGTGTACATGTGAATCAGTGTCACCTAACAGAGAGCAGGAGTTTATTGTAGCTACCTGAAGTCTTCATGTTAAGTTTTTTTGCGATGATGGCCCTGGCTTCATTCTCCAGCTGAGTTGCCATGGTGACAAACTGATGGCTGTCGATGGAGCGAGCATTGTCCAGAAGAAGTGAGCATCTCAGGTTGACGAACGAGACGCCGGACACGATCACCTTCACATCCTTGTTGGACCTCGTGTTTATCAGTTGTCCGTACTCTCTGTACCTGTCTGAGATCCACTTCACCTGTTTCTTCTTCTTTTCTTCCTCATCTTCATCATCAGAGTCATCAGACAACCACTCATCCAGCAGCAGAATGACATCCGCCTCCTGGAAGGCCTGTCCCAGATCCGTGTGAATGGTCACCTGTTGAAAACACAATTTGATTTTCTTTATTTTCCTTCTGATGTGATTATAAAGGAGAAGTTCCTCAATAAACTACTATACTTGGTGCAGCAGATGAAGTGCCAGGCCCTCCGTCTCCAACCTCAGCTGCTGCAACTCATCTTCGTTCCCATCCAGATCCAGTAGGTGGAGGCTGATTACAGAAACGTCTGGGAACACCTCAGCAGAGAGTAGATTGGGAATCAGGAAGTGGCCGGTTGGGCTGAGAGCGCTGGAGATGTTTGGAAAAAATGTCCTCTGTCAGCTTACACACTTAAAATACACATTTCTTTTTATTTCATTTTTCAGACTAAGCAACCTGCTGATCCATATGTGATAGGGTTTAATAAGACTGGCAAGATGTTGCTCCTCCACAATGAAGTTCATCTTGGCTTTCAGATTCTCTGCTGCAATGCTCAGCATCAGGTCTGAAGACATGTCTGATGTCATGTTGTAGTAATCCTTAAAAAAAAAAAAAACATTTATTGAAGATATTAGCAGATTTGGATTGATTTTAATATAAGAAACTTGATGGATGCATGCCTGACAATGCTCGAGGAAGTCGCTGAAGCCCCCTAGGAGCATCCCTTTCCCCCCTTGGACCACCAGCTCCCTCCAAACCAAAGGAGACTCCTCGTGTCTCCAGTCATTTCTTTTGCAGGTGGCCTCCAGCCAATCCTACCAGAGACCAGAGGATACTCACAATACGAATGAACCAACAGTGTGTTAATTTAATTTTACTTAAGTAATGTGAAATAATATTTTTACCTTCCATTTATCTGGTAGAATGGAGATCTTGTGGATCTTGACATCTGGCAGAGATCGTTGCAGACTGTCTGCTAGTAGTTCCGCTTTGGCATAAAGTGGGCAGTCTGTTTTTCCTGAAGAGATTTAAATTGTGTGAAATACAAATTAAAATATTTTGATATACAGATGAATGCTAAAACATAGTCTGTGTTAAATTAAACTTTACCAGCAAGAACAAATTTTGCCATCCTATCCGGTTGGCGTTGGTTGCTAGGAGACCGGGGCTGTTGCGCGTATTTGTGCTCGTGTAGAAAACTACAAATTTTTTTAAAAATTTCCGGATGTGTCATGATGACTGCAAAATTGTAATTTAGGTCGGTTTTATTAATTTTAATAATTATTACAACATTACTTGAGGTATAAGTTATTTATAATAAACACTGTTTATTATCTGTCAACCGTATGCCTTGTAATGTGTTGCCAGGGGGACGTAATACAGCGGCGCACACTGCACGAAGCAGCGTGAGGGAACGCTAGCTAACATGGACTGGACTAACTCTTGTCGTTTTAAAGCAATGTAGCTCTGTTTCTTTCCGCTTACCAACCCTTTCTGCCCTAACTACCCATTCTTGTAGTCCTTTTTCTAACCCTCATCCTTACGTTAGGTTTATACGGTCAGAGTAAAGTAGGGAGCATCACTGAGCTAACAGCTAAAGTAAGCTAACCAGTCTTCATAACTTGAAGGGGTATGTTGACCTTGTTGACAGCTTTGCCATAATAATTTAAAATACAAAATTTAATATTTCTGACATTATTTATCAGTGTTATGAGGCAAGAATTGTTAAAAGAAAGCAGTCGGATAATGAATTCAACGTTAACTTACGTGAATTATAGTTGCATGACTCTCATTTCATTCAAACACCTTGTCAAAACAGGGCGTGTTTATTAATAGCAGGTCAGTGTTGATATCGGGGACGCCATAGTTAGTAGTAGTCCTATATCTATTGTCACCTTTTTTAACGTCCTCTCGGCTAAAGAACCATGTCTGTCTGGATGACAGAGGAGTTTATGAGACGGGCTGTGCGCCTTTGCAGCCGCAGGTCTCTTTGGTTAAAGCCCATGTTACCGGTATCAACATCAATCAGAGACACTTCTTCACCTGGTCAACAGCTGACACACATCTTGGGCTCGAGACAACGTCAGACATGCCTGACCAGCAGCCTTCTCAGTTCAGTTAGGTTTTATTCACAGGATAGCACTCACAAGGAGGACTTGGAGGAGAAGGAGCATCTCTCAGCTCCACCAGCAGAGTCTTTGGAGCCTGCTGAGATCCAAACTGATGCTTCAAGGACGAGACAGAGGAGTTCCCCTTTTGCAGACCACCTGCTGCACTGTAGCTCCCCATCGGATGTGTTAGACCTCACCTGTAAATACGCACCCACAACTCGCCAGGTTAGCAACTGCCTGAACCACATGTGGTCCGCCACAAAGAAGATGACAGAGGAGCAGAAGCGATATGAGCTGCAGCTGATGTTTGAGCATCCTGCTTTTGACAGGCTACTGCAACAGGCCATGAAGAATGTGGGCCACATGCGCACTGAGGACATGGCTTATTCCCTCATAAGTATGATCAAACTGGGCGTTCCCCATCAGAGCCGTGTGATCCAGACTTTCCTCCGGACCTGCCAGGTAGATAATGAGAGATTACTGAACGGAAAAGCAGATGTTTTTGAAAATTGGCAACATTTTTGTTGTGTTGTTTAATTTTTTAATTCCTTATGTCATACACTCTCTCATCCACTATCAGGAGAGACTGAATGACTTCGATGAGAAGGGCCTGTCCATCTTAGCCTCCTGTCTCGGACTGATGGAGGACAGCCCCAACGTTGCTGCACTGAAAGGGGGCATGAGGTAAGAATTATTAAACGGTGACTGATGGCTCAGACAAAATGAAAGTGTCAGAATGTTGCTGGAAAACAGCATCAGAGAAACCAGTTTATCATCAGAGTTGAGGCCCTTTTCTTTTCTTTTTTCATGCCCTGCATTACCAAACAGATTCTTCCCTCTACTTTCTCAGATTAATTTACATTGCAGTTTCTTGTGGTTTTGTCGTAGGCTGGTGGTTGAGCAGCGTCTTCCCAGGATCAAGCGTGTAGTTCCTCTCCAGACCATGATGCGTCTGCTGGGGAGAGATGCTCCACTGAGTCTTAAACGGAAACTAGAGGTTGGCTCATATTTAGTTATATTTCCATATAATCAATTCTAACACTACCCAGGTTTTTAAGTTTGATTGCAGGATTAATTGGTTTGAGGTTTAAATTGATGGTATTCTGATTTTTTATGGAAAATAGAGCAGAATTGATGATAAGTAACAAGCAAAGTTCACAGTTTTTAGAGACTATGAGTGACTCATCATATCTAAAACCATGTGGTGACCCCTTTGCAGCAGTTTGTTGCAGCTTGATCTCATTTTCCCCCTTTTTTTCCATTTTTTTTTCTAACTTTGGGTAATGACCAAAAATTATCCGTATTTCATCTTGTAACCGATTCCATTCAACATTCACGTTGATGCTCCACATGTCTCCCTCCAGAGGAAAGCTCTATCAATGGCCGACCAGTTCAGTCTTCCCAATACGCAGTACATGATCACCACTATGGCCACAATGGACTTCTACTCCAAACCACTGCTGGACATCTGCAGTAAGAAGATCAAAGGTAAGCCTCTTTTCCACAAGTAAAACCGTTAAAATGCTTTGAATATCAGTCTAATTCAAATGATATATATGGATTTTTTTGATGGGTAATGACATGATCGAAAGGAGTCGAACAAAATCAATCAAAGGAGTCTGAAATATTATATTTACTCAGTTTTATACTTCTCCTAACTTGCTGTCCCTTCGTTCTTCTTCCACGTGTCCTCTCTGGCAGAAAACCTCCATGGGATCCCCTTCAATGTGTTGTTTACAGTTCTTCAGGCCTGCAGGGAGCTGAACTACAGAAACTTGGAAATGCTCACTGACGTATCAGAGCACATCACCTCTGTGATGGACATATGGAGCAACAAGCAGGTGCTGCAACAGGAAACTGTTCTTTAAACGCTTTTTGTGAAATGTCAAATATTCCTGCTGCCACAGATGGTTTTGGAAGAATCTATCAGCAAAGCCGTCTTCCTCTGTATTTCAGATATAAGCTGATGCCTTTTTTTCTGTGTGTGTGTGTGTAGTTGATTCTCTTCCTGTCCGTGTTCGAGACCCTCGGCTTCTGTCCCGCTGCCTTCATGGAGGCATTTGCTGGGAAAGTGATCGCCAATCCAGATGCTCTGACACTGAAGGACCTCCTCTGTGTGCTCAAGGTTTACTCCTCTCTGAACTTTGATCTGCAGCACCAAAGGCAACAGTATGTCGCTCACATTCATCCATGTTACTCATACGCAGACCCCTCATACAAAGGTTGACTCAAATAAGATGTCACCCATTGTTTTAAGCATGTTGTTACTTTTTATTCACTGAAGTTGCTTGCTTTTAATTTTGCTTCCTCGAAAGATCAAAAATACTCTTAAACCAAGTCAGAGGATGTGTTTTTTACCACATTAAGAAGTTGAACTGCGTAAACCTTTTAAAACTAGCTACTCTCTTTGGGTGATGAGTGGGAGTCACATCGACCAGTTTACAAAAAAAAGAAACAAATACTGCATCAAGGACACACAGCCTGGTCTGATTTAAAACCCAACTGGTTCACTGTGGATTAAAGTCACTTATTCAACAGTCGGTTTATTCAACCTGAACTGTTTTTAGGCAGCAAGTTGAAACTTCCATGATGACACACCAACAACCTTTTAATCTTTTTTTTCTATGTAGCTCCAAACCACGGATGTTGCATGACTTCCATGTTGTGTTGCAGCAGTAAACTGCACTCATTATATACTGCTGTATGAGAAATCATTGATATTTTACCATGTGCATTTGCTCTCAGTATTAAATTTTACAGTTTTTGTGTCATTAAAAAATATTTTTAAAACACATAGCAAGTTTTATACTATTTTGTTCATTTTAAATAAATAAATGAACAATTATTGTAAACTGTGATGCGGTAAAAGTCTCACAGTGTTGCAACTGTTGCTATTTTAAGATTTAATGTCTTTAATGGATTTCATCTTGCTGTTCCAGGTTCCTGGACAGTCTCAGCCAGGTTCTGGACTCCTATTTGGCCAAAATATCTGGGTTTGAGTTGTTAAAGTCTGTATACTGCCTGTGTCTGCTGGGCCACTTCCCCTCTGCACCGCTGGAGCAGCTGCTGCAGAGCAGCACGCTGGAGCAGCTGAAGCCCACAGGTGAGACAGTGAACTCAGCTGCACATGCACGTCTTTTCATACTTCACATTTTTTAGTGCCACTTTTGATCAAGGTCTTTTTTTATTTTCAAATATATAACAAAAAAGAACAGACAATTTGAGCACAAGATAGTTAAACCAAGTTCCTAACAAACACCCCTCACCTGCCCCCCTCCCCCCAGTACTGGACCATCATTAAACTTATATGTTGCATACATTCAAACACAAATTTAAAAAAAAAAAAGTAAACATACATTCATAGTTTCAGATAAGCATAAAGAAAAGTGTGAAATGCAAATAATAAAAACAAGCAAACAAAAAAAACCAATAGCAGGTACACATACACTTGGGTTACATTGAGATATTGGCAGCTTCCATGCCTTCTACAAAAGAAATAAATGGCTGCCAGGTAACATAAAATTTTCTGGTGGACCCCCTAATAGTATATCTAATTTT
>JAQMCX010000041.1:8074967-8107258 GCA_029814765.1 Acanthurus leucopareius | reverse complement strand
CATATTTACATAGCGCCCAGGGAGAGGAGCATCCACTGGAGTCACACCAAACAGTGAAATCAGTGGGGATGGGTCTACTGTTTTTCCACATATTCTAGAAAATGTCTTGAAGATAGATTGCCAAAAACTGTACAGCTTGGGACATGACCAAAACATGTGTAGCAATGTGGCGGGGGCTTGTTTGCATCGATCACATGTAGGATCAATTTCCCTCTTAATCTTAGACAATCTGTCTTTGGTCCAGTGAAGACGGTGCACTATTTTAAATTGAATCACAGTATGCCTGAGGCTTATTGAGGAGGAATAAATTCTTTGTATAATTTTTTGCCAGATTGCTTCAGAAATTTTTCCATCTAAGTCCGTATCCCATTTGTTTCAGAGAGAATCCAAACTATTCACATTATGTGTTTTAAGTAATGTATAGATTCTACTTATAATTTTTATGTCAACATTGCATTTAAAAATTGTTTCTAACAAAGTTTCACGAGGACATAATTAGCGCCACTTTTCTTTCAAATCTCAATCTGTTTCTCTCCAGTGCCCAAGTTCGTCCGTAACCAGGAGAGAATGTTT
Organism: Acanthurus leucopareius; assembly: GCA_029814765.1. NCBI lineage: Eukaryota > Metazoa > Chordata > Actinopteri > Acanthuriformes > Acanthuridae > Acanthurus > Acanthurus leucopareius. The sequence continues at coordinate 8,106,685 of JAQMCX010000041.1, read as the reverse complement.
CAGACATTGGACTTGTGCCTTCGTCTCGACCGTCCTGCGCTCCCTCTGCATCTGACCGTCCCACAGTCTCTCCTCGGAGACCCCTCCCCTGTCAGTCCATCAGCCAACACCTGGCTCTCACAGAGTCTGCAGAGTGTGTTAGGAGACCAGGCGGACACGATGCTGCAGGAAAATGTGGTGGTGGAGAACTTCTACCTCATAGGTAAAGACAGATGTGAAGTTGGAGTTACAGTTTGTGAGATTCATTATTTTAAAAAAGCTACAAGTGAAAGAGGCAGGCTGATTATTTTCTGATATAGAATGAATAACTTGTGTTTGCATTTTTACTGTGAAAAAAAATGTCTAGTTTTGACTCTGTGATGCGAGCAGGTGTCTGTGTGTTGGCTGACTTTCAGACGGTGTGATAACCAAACCTCTGCCGAGCCAAACCTCTGAGGCTGAAGCCGCCGCTGGTTCTCCAGCAGAGAGCAGTCACAGGTAAAGAATCAGCATCCGTTTGCAGTTTACGGCCTCGTCTCGAACACATCAGCAGAACTGTTTTGCTTGCACATTTTGTTTTTGGTTTTAATCTGCTGGGTTTTCTGCACCGTCGGTTTCAGGCACACCAAAATACAACAACACGCTAACAGTCTAAATTTGAGCTATGAAGTTATTAAAAAATCTTTTACACATGAAAAACACATTTATCAGAGTTGTTACAGCTTTTAAATCCAATTTAAAATGTAAAGATCTGAGATGGAAAACCAAGTACGACTTTCTCTTGAACAGCCGGTTCATAAACAACTTAAGACACGGATAAAAATTATGGGTAAAAAAAGTTATCATGAAGAGACACTCAACATATTTTGAGGTGATATTAATCCAATTTTCCATAACTTAGTTTTAGAATATCATAAGTTTAAGCGGTGCGACGTACATGTGGTTTACCAACAAACTTTGAAATAGTTTGTATATGACGTTGCATCGACTTTCTGTTGTGTTTGAGGGTTTTCATTGTGTGTAATTTTACTGGAACTTGTGTGTTGATGCCAGTCAGCACTGACCTCAAGTCAAATTTCCGTAAAGGGACAATAAAGTACAATGAATTGAATTCTACATCAGTAATTTTAATCCACGAGTCTTCTTTGTGTTTTGTGCTCCTAAATGGTTGTTTTATTCCACAAAACATGTGTTTGCTCATCTTTCTTGCTCCGTCTGTGTCATCGCACACAGATCTTTTGCCTGAATTTTGTAAAATGATCTTTTTTAAATCAGTCATTTAGTTCTGTTGGGGCAGTTTCAACAAAAAGGCTCTTATGTGCGATTTACTGACAGATGAACAGAGATAAATCTTAATAATGTGTGTTTTGATGTTTGTGTTGCACAACCTAACCCTAACCCCAACTGATCCCTAAACTTTGAAAGAAAAATTACAGTTTGATGCAATAACAGAAAAAAAAACACTAATTTAAAATCCCAAACTCATAAAAAGACGTGAAGTTAAGTGTGTCAGAGGAAGTCAGAATTACTAACAGCTCCAAACACAGCAGTGTTTCAGTGAAAAGGGAGCCACAGTTTGCTCACTCTGCTGCTCAGGTTTCACATTTTTGCCTCTGATGTTCTTTCATCCTGTCATACCTGTGCCTCAATTCAAATTTTGACCTTTTTAAAACTGTGAAACTCTTCTCTTAATCTCCTAGAATCGCAGTAATTTACGCACATCACTCTCTGTGCTACGGTACGTCTAATCCCCGTGGCCCTCTGGCTGTGAAGATTCGCCATCTGAAGATCCTGGGATATGACATCATCCTGGTGAGACTCAGATGATCACAGATCGGCTCAGCTGTTGCTGCCACTTCAGCACATTATAATAATAATAATACACTTAAACATATTTCCTAATAGTTGTTAATAAACTTAAAAAAGCTGCGATCAGCCTCTTTTTTATTCCAGGTATGATGGATGCACAAATTTCCTCAGACCTTTGATTAATATTTGATATTTATTGTCTTCCTCTCTTTAGTAAAAATGCCATTATTTTGAAGTTTTATCCCTGTTTAGTGCACTCCAGTTACAGTGAGATTCACACTGTCTCACTCCTGTCCTCCAGGTATCAGAGCCGGAGCTGCAGACCATGTCGGAGACACAGAGGACAGAATTCCTCAGGAGACGGATTTTTCCAGAAGAACACAAAGCGGAAACACAACCCGAAACAGAACAACTGGGATCATGAAGACAGACATCAGTGTTCGATGGACGCAAACCTGTGAAATCATCATAAACCGACAGATTTTTTTTCTGTGATATTCAAAACTTTGGAAAGAATTAATGAGAAAATGATATATTAAAGTATATAAATAAACACGTCCTGTTGAGACATTTTGTAAAGGTCACAAAAGTGTGATTCTTTTATCGGAAGAGTGACTGTTTTGGAAAGAAAACAAATCGTAAGCATTTTTGTTTTTAATCATCTATCAAAGTGATGAAATAGCTGACAGAAAAAAACCCAAACTGGCTCAAACAGGCTGATAGCTGATGAGTAAGACCGTGCCGCTGAATGACACAAATTAAACCAGCGTGCGCGCTTGCAATATCTGCACAGAAACTGCAAGGTGAGCGAGGTAAAGGTAGTAACCGTCTGAAGAAGCCGCATCTGCAGAGAGCAAAGGGGGAAGGGGGAAGAAGAAGAGGGAGAAAGACAGGAAACCCTGCAGATTGTTATTGTTAGAAGCATGCCTCTCCCTGTCGAGTATCTGCCTGTTATCAACCTCAGCGATGTTAGCTTGCTGAGAAAACTCTGCAGTTTCGTAGAAGTAAGAGCGCTCACGCTGGAAAAGGGGTGTGTGTTTAATCGGTTGCTTGATATTTTGAAGTCTGACACCATTGTTTGTTCGAACCTGTAACGGCTGTCTTTCCGTTTTTGAAATCGGGGTCACACTTATCCACGTGATGTCACGGTTTTCGAAGCAGAATGAACCCTGTACATGCGGTTAAATCCCCTCATTCAGACACCAACTTCTGTTTCGACCACAAACAGGGGGTTCCAACTACAGATATTGTGTGTGTCTGTGTGTGTGTGTCTGTGTGTTTGTGTGACAGGTATAGACAAGTGACAGGATGAACAGGAAATGAGCAAAACCAAAACTGTTTGGTAAGAGATTTTTTTTAATTTGTTCTTACACAACTGTAAAAAGAGGTGCTACTTTCGCTTTGTAAACACAAAACTAGTGACAAACAATCTCACTTGGGATAAAGTTATGTACAGGGAAAAGCTACAACAAGTGCAACCCATGCTGATGTCTGAACCCGAGGACGTCGGCATGATGGCGGGATGATGAAATGGTGATCAGAAGTGTCGTGGTATGGGGTTGTGAACCCCTCTTTTCCTCCTGCGTTCCCTGGGTGCTTTGGGTTTGGTGTTGATGTAGTCGCTCTGGGAGTCAATCTTCTTCAACTTGTGCTGGAAGACAAAATAAAACTGTTAAACGACAGAATAATGTTTTTCACTGTGTGTGTAAAGATGCATCACAGAGGTCATGTGATCCAGATTCTGTGTTTTGTTTTTTCCTCTTTGGGAATTTTAGGACCTGAAATGTGGCTGAAATTTCATAATTTAAAGTAAAACCTGGTGGAGTTTTTTAAAGCTGATTCTCTCATTTGTTTAAACTCTGCTGACTTTTTTCTGGACAAGAAGAAAATGAAGACTCACACGGATAAATACAACTTTTTTTTCAACTGCTTGCCGTTTGAAAAGCTTTAACAGTTTCTCAACTAACATTTTAGGAAACGTATTTTGTCTTTTGATTTAATAAAATGATCAAATATTATAAGAAAATAAAACAGCCAAATAATTAAGTCTATTAGAATAAAGGACACATAGAACTTTTAACAGAATTTCACTAAATTTGAAATCTAAACACTCTTCATTATTGACTTCGATGGTTTATGAGCTCCTTTGGTGTGCCTTTATTTTGGCATCACACTTCTACATTGTTCTCCAACTCTCAAAAGTTTCACGCAGTATCTTCAGGAGGTATCTTCAGGTCACTGTCACAAAACCTTTTTGAAATTAAATTTTATTTTTTTTCTGCATCCAAAGGCTCAAAGAACTTGCTAGAAATGACTTTTGAGTCATTTAAACTCATCTACGTGCTTCTATTGATAAGTTTGGAGCTCAAACCTTCAAAGATTTCATGTGTTTGAGGAACAACGTACCCAGAAGACAACGGCAGTGATGGTGGCGATGATGCTGTAGGTGCTGACCAACGCAATAATCCAAATCCAGTGGATTCCACAGAACGGATCTGCACCTTTTACTTCGCTGCTGCAGACTGTGTCGCATTGTTGTCCTGGAATCAACAAACTCAGGTCATGTCATTGGATTTGAACACATATATGAACAAAATCAAAGATGTGCCACTGATGAGCTCAACACTTTTTAGGAATATTTACCTTTTATGAGCACCAGGATCCCCACACCGCATTTAGCATGATAGGGAGGAGGGAATGTGACACTGGCCTCACATATGTAGACATCATCGTTAGTTGCATTCAATCCAGTGAGTATAAAGCTCATTGATGTATTGTCTCTGTTTTCAAGCACCTCCACATCAGACCGTTGATGTGTTGTACAGTTAAGTGGCTTTTGTCCACGAATGTCGCATGAACGGAAGAGTTCTCCATTCTTAAAAAGTTTAAAATACACGTCTTCACCTTTCAACACTGGACAGGTTACAGACACGTTGTGTCCCTCAGGCACACAGAGGGTTTTCAGCTTTTCTAAAAAGAAAAAATGTAAGGATGCAATTTTATTCTGATTTCTGACAGAAAAAACTTCTCTAACACACAGAGTAACATATTTGGTTTCCTTAAAGCTTATAAATAAAGAAAAAACGGGGTTTGTCGTTGCTGTAAACTGAGTTCAGATGTCTGTGTCTTTGTAACATGTTTGAACACACACGTTAGTGCTTTTTTAAAAAAAAAATTTAATTCCCCATAACTGAACGTCAGGCCTTGAAACTCAAACTCGTCATTTCGCAGCACCTCCACCCCCACACTGACTTTGTTCAATAACAGCTCATCTAAGCACATTTACCTCTTTTAACCTCTCATTTCACCTGAAAAAACAGGCGTTCACCAAAAAAGGCACACAGACTGACTCAAGTGTGCCACTCACAAGGCTGTGGTTAATGTGATTCACTGCTGTATGTCGAGCCGATTAGCGTTAAAATTGATTCCCTCTGCACTTTCACGTACGCCGAAATTACCCTAAACTTTGACATATGTCTCAGTTCACAAGCCAGTCAGCATAAATGTGATATAAAGGTTATCTGAGGTTCGTTACAAACCACTTAACTGAGGATATATTCACTGTAAACTACAGATTAACACATTTTTGTTCCTTATGACTCAATCGCCCCATGTGTTATGAGCCTTAATTTGACCAAAGATTATAAATAGAGGAGTTACAATATCCGGCTTTAATATCTAGTTGATGTAATTCAGTGACAAACCCTCTAAAATCAGTAATATTAAAGTTTTACCACAGTACATGTGAGGGGGCTAACCTCAGTGTCTACATATGAAACCAACCACCCCAGTGTAACCACATACGTACATTAAAAGGTCATGTAAGGAACATTTGTAGTCATTCACACTTAAGTTATTTCCAGCAAATTCTCAGTTCTTAGTGGAAACCGCTGCCTCGATAATATTAAGAGCAGATTAATTACTAAAAGCTAAAATATATTTGTTGTAATATAACGTACCGTTGCAGGTGCAAGAGCCCCCAGATTGAGTTGCGTGAGATAATCTGCAGCCCACGAGGATCAAGAACATCCAGTAAACACTCATCTTGATCTTCTGCATCGAGAGTGTGAACTCGCCCGCAGCAGAATGACGCCCGCGAGGCTTTCCCTCATCACCTAAAGCTTCAAGCTCCTCCAACAGACTGCAGAGAGGCCTGATCCGTCACCCTGATATCATCAGCCCTGGGCCTGTGCTGGCGTTCCTCTCGCTGTGATGTATCATACCCTCGTTGTGCCTCTGATTGAAACACTCCCACGGTGATGCAGCGAATGAACCTTACACATCCTCTGTAGAAGGAAAACATCCTGTGGCAGAAACTCCTCCTCCTCTGAAGTTTCCACTCTGCTCCAGAGTTTGTGACATTTGATGCCTTAAGTTTTATCGGCGTAAAGCTGTGATGATGTGTTCACTTAGAGCAGAAGTTCTGTTCTTCTCAACTCGTACTTTTAACGTTTCTGAGTATTTCATCTAGTGTCTTCTATTGTATCACTGGGTGAAGACTAAGGGGGTGTCTTGGTTACCTGTAAGCACTTGTTAACACCTTTACCAGAATAAAAAACCTTTTCCACGAGAGTACAAACCTCAGTTTTGGTCACAATAGTGCAAAGATTTTTAAAAAATGCAACAGAAAGATGGATTATAGTAAAAAATAGCCCACATGTCATCAATATGTGTCTGGTTGAAGCAGTATGAGCTCAGTAATGTCCCCGTTGGAGGTGAAGTGAGTGACCAAAAGAGCAATGACCCAGTGTACCGTGTGGAGAGATTTACTGAACACAAAGAGCAGCATCAACCGAACCGGTTTGAACTGACATTTGTGAACATGTGTCAGTGTCACGGCCTCACAGAGAGATAGAGGCTCTGAAAAAGAAAATATACTGTGAGAGTCATTGAATAAAGTACAGACACATTAGAAATGTTATTCTTTTTGTGTAGAAAAATATAAGTTATAAGAAAAGATGGAGCCCCTATAATGTGAAGAATGAAGACAAATGTTTTAAATATTTGATTTTTTGTCCTAAAACCTGACGTCTGCGTCCACAAAATGGGGTTGAAATGAACTTGCAATAGCTTCCTTTGTCCTCTAGGTGGCAACAAAGTACATTGTTCTGATAAGCATGTTCATATATTTTATTTCTGCTGCTACAAGATGGAAAAACTGGTGTCGGCTAGAACTTAATATTATAGATATATACATTTTTTACATTTTAAGGGCCGAGCACATGTTTTTCAGACGACAAAAGGGTCGAAAATATTTCCTTTGAACAGCAACACATGGTGACAGATTCAGGGGATTGTGAAGTGGGATTATAGCATTTTCAAAATATTTGTAATTCTAACTCAGAAAATGAATGAGGGGGGGATTGACGGGTGAGTAATGCCATGTGTCCATATGGATGACACATTATAATCTCCTAATCTGGAACAAGTCCCATTTGTCTGGTAGTGGTGGTGGTGGTGCCTTCAAGTGAACATCAGCACCCAGGCAGAGATCCAGTGTGGTCACATGTGGCTGCTTCACTCATCATAAATCTTTTTAACACAGCTGGCTTTGAGTTTTTATCATTCTAAGCATATTTGAATGTACTGAGATCTTTAAAGTTATTATTATTATTATTATTATTATTATTATTATTATTATTATTATTATCAGCAGTAGTAGTAATAGTAGCATTGTTTATGTGTTTGTTTATTTGTTTTATTCTCTGACACTGTCAACAGTCAACAGCTAACACTGGATGCTGGTGTTGCCTTCACTGTCCCTCCAAGACTCCGATAATCGACTTTACAATGTATTAAATAAAAATGGCTCATTCCGCTGCTTCTGAGATGGCACAAATGGACCTGGAAAAATATAATTTTCATCTAATTAAGTTAAAAATAAGTATTGAGGTTAACAGATGAGGCCAACGTGTCGTTAAAATTATTTTTTAACTAATAATTCAAAGGGAAAAGCGCTAATTGGTACTAATTTTCTTTAATTGGTTTACTCGAGCAACACTGCGATTCATCACCTTTCAGGTCATTTCGTGTGACGTTCAGGTCATTCCTCCTTTCTGTGATAAACTGGAACGTTTCATATTTTCCTACCGGCCCTGAAGGCAGCGTTAGGATCTGGGCTGGACAGGAAACGACGGAGACGAGCAGCGTGTCTCCCTGCTCGGCAGCTCCGGGAGAGAAGAATGGGAAAAGGGGAATGATACTGTTTATGTAGACGAGGCAGCGTGTGAAAACATGAAGACGACGGGCAGTTTTTTAGTTTGACTCCTCTTTAAAAACAGATAAATACAAAAATAAGACACATCACAGCAGGAGTTTTTCCTCTTTTTTCCCTGAGGGCAGGGATATTTGCTGCCATTGGAGAACACCGGAGAGGAGAGGACCCTCTTTGTGAACCCGTTTGGCTGTAAGTGGATTTTTCTTTACTATCCCAACATGTTTTAATCATCCAACTCCCTTTTTTCTCTCCTTTAACATCCAAAACGCCTCTCATAAATACATGTCAGGTTATTATTCCATACATTGGCAGCTCATCCTGGATTGTGTCCTCTGGAGAGGAGACGCAGGGATACCTTTCACGTTACTGTGTGTTTACCGCACTTCTTAGAGGAAAAAGGACCACAAATGAAGAAGAAACAAGTTGTGTAGTTGTTGACTGTTTTCTAAAAGTGAATGTGGTGTGTGAGGCTGTTTCTATTGGGGGGGTTTCTGTGCCCCCAATGCGGCCATTGAACAATCCTTTTCTGAGGCAGAAAGGGCGTGCGGCGTTTGGGCCGAACTGGCACACAGCCGCAGCTTTTATGGGAGAGCTAATTGAACATTATCCCATTATAATGTCATATTTGTTGGTTTTTGCTTCCAAAGCCAAGCCCTTAAACTCTGTCGTGGTGTTTTAAAAACCCGTTTTTCTCTGCCTGCATCTGAGTGAACAGAGGGGAGATGTAGTCTCCACCCTGTTCAGCGGGAGGAGGCTTTCGGCTCCTGGTAATGGCCGATGGTTTTTTATCTCGCTCATGTTTTCTATCTTCTCGGTCCATTTAAAAAACCATAATTCATGTGTTTAAAACCCCGTGAGCCCGGTGGTTGGTGTGTGTTAGTGAGGCAGGGGTGAGTTCATCATTAGCTCCCATCTTCACCGCAGCTGCTGAATAATGTTTTAATTCCCTTTGTTGGATGACGCCGGCGGCAGCTGATTGGTCAGCATGTTGCCAGTTTGACCAGTGGCTATTTCCCAGTTTAATGCTAACATCCACTTCAGCTGGTTGATGGAATTAGTCAGCTGTTTGCAGCTTTGTTTGTCTGGAAAACGTCTAAAAGAAACATGGTGGAAAAGTTAAAGTTTAAAACAGAGTTGGTTTGTATTTTGATGCTGCAAAATAAAAACACTTAAATAACAAAAGTTTAAGTCCCTTCTGATGAGGTTAAGCTCAAAAAAGCTCAACTTTTACTTGCATTCACATTAAAACCAGAGAGGTAACGACCTTTTATTGACAGTAGGGTTCAAAGGTCATTTGAAAAGGGGCTGCACCACCATTTTCTCCAAGTAAACATTCCCTGTTTGTGTGTTATTTGCACAACCAAGGCCATGCGAGGACAGCTTTTCACTGTATCTCTCCCATTCAAGGTTGTATCTACAAAACAAACTCTATTTTATCCAAAAAAATGCCACTAAGAAGCCACTTGGTCTGGTCTTTATTCCCCCACAGTGGCTTTAAAATAGACTGTCTGTGTCCGTAAGGCATTCTCCTTTTTGCACCAACAAAGCAACAGACTACAAACACGATATTCTGGGCACGGACACAAAGCTACAATAATGCAACCCATTTGCTTACAGTGCAGTTAATGGGTTGAAAATAACTGCTGGCCTTCTGGTCGCTTCCCTCCGGGCAGACGCCTCTTTTGCCTGTCGTGTGTTTGTTTGGCAAAAAGGAAAATAGCAGAAGTTTGTATTTAGATCTCATTTACTGTCCAAGACGCAAAACAATTGATGCCACAAGCACATCTGGAAAACCCAGCGATATTTGTGTTCGCTCCTTTTGTGCTGTTTTTTTTTTTTTTTAATTGTGCCTCTGTTTCCTGTGCTGTGCCTCATTATGAATGTTTTTCTTAAGAACTTAATTATCATTTGGTTCTGTAAAATGGAGGTTTTAAAAATATTTACTCCGTTTTTGATGTCGAAAACAACATTTTGAGACTTATTTTCGTCCTGCGGTCGAACTCTGACCGGACTATTTTCAAAGTTGTTTTAGCAATATCCCATAATTTAAGTTCAACAAATGCCTGTTTGATTCAGTATCTTTCCTCTTACGTGTCTATGTGACAAGAACAGGGTTTTGTCGTGCATGCAGTTTGGGAAATACACAGTAAAAAGAAGCAGTGGACATGCATTTCATGTAATAGGATCATGCAAGTCTAAGATCACACTAAACTCAGCAGACTTAATAGTCCTGAAGTCACTGCATTCAGCCGGTGTGGTGTACAACTCAGTCATAAAAAGCTCAGTCATGGATTAAATTTCCAGCCACAGAGGTAAAACATACAGTATGTTAGATGAGAGCGTGTCATTTTGCTGCCTCGGTTCAAAAAGCACTTGTAGGAATTCTCCACCGTCAGCTTTCTTCCTCCGGGCTGTTGAAAAAAAAAGAGCGGAGGGAAAGAGGGGAGATATTTTGGAAGAAAACATCAGTTCAAAACACAAAACCAGGAACATGGTTTTCTCATTCACCCACTCTGTCTTGTTTTGCCAAAAGAGGAAGGGAAGAAAATAAACCCTTCTGCTTTCCTCCATCCCTCCATCCATCCATCCATCCATCCATCCCTCTGCTCCCTTTCATCCTTTTTTTTTTTTGCATGCTTGAGTTCCTCGCAATGTACTTGATTAGATGAGAAAAACAGTTGTCAAATAAATTTTGGGCTTTGAGGAATGATCCCCGGAGACTGCAGCATTGGACAAGATGGATTTAAAAGCTATTCCTGGTGTGTGTGTGTGTGTGTGTGTGCGTGTGTGTGTCTGTCAGCACTTTACTGGCTCTGTTGAGCAAGTTGCAAGGGCCATGTCTGACCTCCACCCATCCACCCATCCATCCACCCATCCTGCAGTGTCCCCAAGCATGAGACTTTTCTGCACAAAAGCTGCAGAGCTGAACCTGTGGGTGGTGGTGGTGGTGGTGGTTGGTGTAGGTTTACCCCGGCTTGTGTTACAGCCGTAGGTGTCGGTGGGTGAAGGAGGGCAGGGGGGGTGGATGGCACTTCAAACGCTGCCTTAAACACACGCTGATTGGGAGCCAGAGGGCAGACTGTAACCTGATATCCGGACTGATGGGAGGCTCTTCGACTCGAACTCGGGCAGAAAAACTGCACCAGCTGCATTAAAGCTCGGCTTCTTGATGCCGAACGAGATGCCAGATTACGGTGTGTGCGTGGGTGGAAACGATGGAGAAAGTGTCTGTGTGTCATTCCACCTGGGTGTGTCCCCCCCACCCTCCTCTTGTCACAGGCACGTGGTTGCAGCCACTATAGGGCCTTGTTCTGGTAACATTTTGCTGACCTTTGGCGGCAGCTGCCCCTGCCATTTGGAAACAAAGACAAATGGCCGACCGGCCTGCAAAACCTCCACTGTTCCAGATAGAGAGCTGCACTTCCTGTTGGCCTTTTCATACACACCGAGGGGCTGACATCGATGCCCTCTATAGCAGGAAAGCAATTGTTTGACAATCCACAAGTAGCCTTTTCTTTTTCGGTGATTGATTTCTGTGAGCGTGAAAAAAAAACATGCGCTTTCATTCTCTCACGCTTTGGTTTCGGTGTTGTTTTGAATCAATGGCCACCCACCACCAGGAAATGTAGAAGGTGTAGAGATGTGAAGGTGGGTCATGCATGGACGAAAGCAGCCTCTCCTCCCTGAAGCTGCACGACTGATTATAGCAGGCAGAAGGAGGACACTCTCCTCTGCTTCCAGGGCAATGGATGATCTGGGTCTTCGTTCAGCAGCTGCACCCAAACGCACAGAAATATACAAACCACAGAAAGATTGACTAACAACTGGATGATTTTTGCCATATTAGTTATTTTTTCAGATCTGTGCCGTTCGCTGACTTTTCTCCTGAAGCGTTTTGCAGTTTATATTTACTGTAGAGGTCAGATCAGATGGGATTTGCACTTTTAAAGGAAAAGATCCATTTTTAGATGCATTAGCATTGCTTGGTAGCATACTTTTACAGTTTTTAACAATTGCCAGAAATTATTTCATGATAAAATGTTGTAATGGCCCCCAAAACAGTCTTGTCTACCTGCTTTTATTTCCCAGAATACCTTTCAAAAACAATAAGAGAGCTGTTTTGCACTTGTTGCATCTCGCTGTGGGTTATAATTCGCAGGTGCAACGAGTGAGCGTATTTTTTTCCAGTGGAGAAAAACTGATGGTTTTGCCTCTTTGACACACTGTCGTGTTGTGGCTTTATTACATTCTGGTCTACTGAGGCGAGTTTAATTAGAGAAACTGATACTTCTGCTTCTTTCAAGATTGATTTCTCCTTTTGTAATTGTATAAAAACACAATATTTAACACCATCTGTTTCTGTAAAGATGCATTAAGGGGATATTTTTTATCACGTCATTAACGTGGGTCTTGATCCACCTTTTAATCTCCATAACCGCCTCAGTCTGTCAGTCTTTTATCTCCATTCCACTTTTTCCATGACCTATTTTCCATATATTCCCTCTGCCGTGATGTCCGATGGATCTCCAGCCTTTTGTGTCGTTCATTCATTAATTGTCCCTTTTGTTTGCTTCATCTTTCACTGTACATTTTGTGTAAGCAGCTTACGCAGCTATTAATCAGTGTGACTTTGACAATGGCAGGTGGCTGATTCTCACTGCTGAGGACCCCCTCCTCCCAAACACACACACACACACACACACACGAACACACACACACTGTATTACAGATGGTCTGTTCCTGTCACTGCTGTAGGGGAGTCAGTCTTTGTTAACTTAACAGCACACGTGACAGGAAATGGGGGGGCCGTGGAAGAAGTGGGTCCCTTGTGAAACATAATATCATGATTGTTACTCTCTTTCACACATCTGACACACACAACGTGATCAACACCTGCGACCGCCGGCCTCTCGACTGTTACTGTTTTGTTTTTGTTGCACCTTTCTCAAAGTGAAGGTGCAGAGAGTCGAGCACTCGCAGTGCAGCTGATCCAAGCATCAAGGCTGGAAAAGGGAATTCTGATGGGAATTCTCGGCTAAAATTCCAGCAGTTGCATCAAGTTTCAGTGAGCAGGACATTGAGGAGTGGAGGAGGTGATTTATGGCGTCTTGTTTCTTTCTCAACCCCACCTGCCCATGTAACCCCCTGCAAAGTCCAGTCAGAGCTCCACCGCAGCGTCCACAGGACGGGCTGATGGATGGGATGGCCTGTCTGCGTGGACGGACGGCGTTTTGAGTCCGACCGTGGATAATGCATCTTTGACACGAACGCATGCAGGAGTGCTTCAGAGAGTGAAGCATAAAGAGCACACAAACTGCTAACTCAGAGGAAACACACATGTGCCGTCTGGCTTCTGTGGCTGACGTATGAAAAATGTGCATTATCGACCGGTTGATGTACGATCTGTCCGCTGTGAGACGTAGATGCAGCAGGAGAAAGTGGATTTATTTCCCCTCACTCTCCGCGTTGCTTTCACATGCTCATTCTGCATCTTTAATTGGATGAAATTAAACAAGCCAGTTCTTTGCAGCGGATTGTGCAACACGTTCCAGCCTGGCGTTAAACATCCGGTGTCCTCTCTGCTCTGATCTGAGTTCAGCCAGTTCTCATGAAGACACAACAGCATGTGTGTTTATGTGTGTGTGTGCTGGGATAATGGTGTTTGTTTGCCTGTTGTAGTATCTGGTGACCGTTAGAGTCCATCATGCAAAGAGGAAGACACACACACTCTCTCACACACACACACAAAACAAAAAAAAGTAAATTGTTTTCCTTCACCCCGCTGTGAAATGCCTTCCTCTTGGCTCAGAGATGTTTGGATGACCTCTGTCTGGATGAGTTTATCTTTGTACAGTTGCTTTATAACCATCGACCTCCTCGTCACATTCCAGCCGAATCCAGCGAGGATTCGGTTTCACACACCACTCAGAAACACACCAACGAAACCAGCGTTAAAAGACCATCAAAGAAAGTTAGAGAGCAGTGATTAAAGTGCTCCTTCTCTCTCAGGAGGTCAGTATCAGATTGTGTCGGGGTGTCATGAGTGTGTGTGTCATATGCATGAATCATCGGGGCAAACAAACGTCTTGCCACGCATCCAGAATAGGCTCCAGACCTGAGAGCTCACCGGGTTTAAGTTGTCATCCTCTGAAACTGCATCGGTTGACGGGACTCTGCTGCACTGCATGTGCACGCAGATGCAAAAACAGACTCGCTCCTACATTATTTAAATCTTCCAACTGTGTCAAGTGTTTCTGTGCTTCAGTTCAAGTCATAAACCAGCAGTGCACCAAAAACTGGGGCTGGAGCTGCTCGTTTGCCATTAAATATTCACCGTATCCTAATTCCCCCCCCCCCCCCACTCAGACTTTTAACTACCATAATCTTGAAAGTTAACCCGGCTCACGCCTGTTAGAAAGTTGCTACGATATTAAGGCGTAACTGCAACCTGTGAAGGAGAAGTGAGAGGAGGAGAGGAGCCAGCCTTCATCACTTCGTCCATTAACACCACCCAAAGCCACAAGGGTCACCACATCACACGCCACATCACCGGTGACGCCACAGCTGAGCCGGCTGCACGCGGGACTTTTAGGAAGTGAAGGAACGCCTGTGAGGAATAAAGAGAAAAGTCGTGTTGTTCTGATGCTGAAGTGCCTCAGATAATAACTGACATTGGATCTGAAATCTGAGAAGCATTTGCACAATATTTCAGTGTAATTTATTCATTAGACGTGAGCTTCTGCTGCTCCCTCGCAGTGTTTCATACACCTGTAGGCAGCAGAGCAGATGTTTTCACTGCACAAGCAGCAAATTTCAATTAACAACATGCAACTTGTGTGACATGAAGTGCATCATTATCTCTTAACATTATACAGCTGTTAAGAAATAATAATTCGAACTTCTTTCAAAGCACAGATATCAGGTCGTTACTGTTTATTGGCAAATGTTTAAATTTCATTATCAGAATCTGTAACCGGAAGGAAAAATTCTAACAGAACATTTTTGGCAAAGAAGTGTGAGATAAAGGAGGGAGAGGACAGGAGAGAGAAGCTAATGAGAAGCAGTGAAGTGTTCTTGGGAGCAGCTGATGTCATGTGAAATACGACAGGCTGGAAACACTGAGGTCATTCTTCATTTTCCTCGCGTCCTCCGCCAACGTCTGCAAGTCGCACTTTTTCACAACACTTGGCTCCGAGCAAGCGTTCTGCATTTACAACACAGATTGATGTTAGCTGGCTGCTCTGTTTCTTTTTCTTTTTTTTCTTTCTTTACATCAGAGTTCATGTAGGACGCTGAAGAAATCTGGAGTTGCAGTCAGTAGCTGCAGTGACCCACAATGCAGAGGGAACCCAAGTGAAAGCAGCCGCAGTAGAAGTGGATTGACACATTTTTACGAGAGAATCCCTTGACAGTCACTCAAACCTGCCGGCTTAATCTCGTAAAATAGCGCTCTGCATGTGTGTGTGTGTGTGTTTCTGTGGCTGCCTCTTGCCAAATCTCATTGACTAATACCCTGGCAGCTCTGCCAGTGAGCCTGAGCCTCTATTGACTGAGTCTCTGGGTTAAGTTAGTGGCTGAGTAGCTTGCTAATCTCTCTCTGCTCCGCTGATCTTCACTCTCTGGTGATTCCTGATTATTTCGGCCCACGTGCCACACAGGCGACACACACTGACCGACCCCCTCGTTTGGCACCATGACCGACTTTTGAGGCACAGAGGAGGGTCCGCCGGCGTGTTTGTGGTCAGTCGGCTCGACGCGTCGCCCATCGCTGCTGTCAGTGATGCTCGTTGGGAGATTATCAGACCGAAGCAGTGCATGTAAGAGGTGTGATTTCGCTCTTTAAGCTGATCAGCTGTAAGCAAGCTGCGCTAATGATGAGCTCTGCTGATTTCTTTTAAAAGAAACCAGTTCACACACACAAGACTGTTTTGATCCAACACGAGAAAGGAACAGGACCAAATGTGGACTTAACACCAGAGGCATTTAATCATGTAACTCTGTATGTGTGTTTTACATTACCCATAAACCCTGCTAGCCAGCCTCTGGGACCTCCATCAAATCCCGCTGGCCATCGTGGGAACATTCCTGACGCAGCATTATTTCATAATTCCCACCATGTGTGTTTTTTTTTTTTTTTGCATGGACCGTGAAGAATCCCACTGAGGAGAAGAGATCAGCTCCTTGTAATCACAACCAGACTTCCCTGTGTGTGTGAGCCCGAGTACAGGAGGTAGTAAACGAAAGAGGAAGGTCAATTTGACGACACCTTCACAGCAGGTTAAAGCTCATACGGAGACCAGGTTGTTTCTTCAGCTTTCGTCCGTCTCATGAACAAGAGAAGCTTCTATGTTGGTGAAGTTAAGTTCCTACATGTGTGGTTGTGTTAATATTAGTCACCATGGATGTATCACTTAAACTAAAATCCACTTTTCACCAGGAAAGTTCCCTCTAATACCTCATTTATCCACTTGATGCATTTTGGCTCCACTTGCCTGAAACTGTTTTTTTTTTTTAGTTTCCATCATCAGAAGATGAGAATTTTATCTGGTACTTGGCACTTCTTTGCTTTTTTCTCTTGTCAAAGCTCCAAGCGAGCTGAGCTGATACTGAAAGGTGGAGTGAAAACAGAGCAGACTTCTGATTGGTCCGTGAATCGTCACATGCATATCATGTAGCAGTGAAAGTTGTCTCATCATCTGCATCCTAGCTTAGATTTTCAAAGCTCTCCTGTTTCTTCAGCAGTATTTTTTTATTATTTACAGTGGAAAACAAATAAGATAAAGGTTTCTGGTATCAAAAGTGAGTCAAGTTTATTTGATCTGAGCTTTAATTTGCAGTGAAACACGGACAGGAACTCATTTTATACGATGTTTCTTCTTCAGGTGGCAGGTGCAACTTATTCGTTCACAGCTTTAATTGACCCAAATGTTCGAGCCTCTCAGACTTTGACAAGAACAACATTTGAAGTGATTCTGCATCGAACCCCTGAGGAGGTCAGGCGGTCCGCCGAGCAGCCGAAGGAAGCCGCTTCTTCCCCGAGTTGCACTTGGTTTTGTTTAAAAGCAAACCGATCAATACTAATGCATCTTCCCAGCGAGGATCGGCTCTGTAGCGAACCATCAATCAGCTGACTGAAGGTTTCGCCTGGGTGCCCTCACAAGAACTCGGAGGGTCACTGCTGAGGCCTAATCTTGTTCTGCAACCAGATTAAGATGCCGTTGCTCGTCTCTGATCAATAACTCTCCGTTGTCCTGCAGATAACTGGTGAATTAGGAGTTCATCTACCTGTCGTTGTGAATCAGAGGTCATCAAATGTTTTCGTCCTCACACTGCAAAGCAAAACACAATTAAGTCAGGTGTCACATCTCAAGATGCTATCTGATCCTGCAACAACATATTGGAATGCATCTTTAATCATTGCAATCGTTTGTTAGCTGTATTGATCTGGACTGACTAAGAAAATGTTTAATATGGATCGGGCACATGTGGTAGATATCCATCTGTTTATTTTTGTTCGTATTAGAGCTGATATCAATCCAGTTTATCGTATTTGGCGTCAGAATGAAACATATACAGTTCATTTTGTAATCTTATGAATTATGAAACAGAAAATTCCACAGGTGATGAGATGTTTTGGTTTTCAGTTAAAATAAACCTTTTTCTTCTTGTATTTATTGAAAGTTAAATCATAAAAGAAGCAAAGAGGTGATTATATCATACAATCTGTCTAAACTTGGAATATTTGTGATTAAATTACATAAGTGAGTATGTATATTAGAGGCATGAACTCTTAGTATGAAGCCGACACGAGCGCCTGAGGAACATGAAGCACAGATCTGCTCTGTTGATGTGGTGTGTCATCTCAAACACCAGAGATGCTGTGCAGTGGCTTGTGTGTCATTTCTGCCCTCCTTTAATGTCACTTTGGGTTCAGTCTGTTATGTGGTCTTGTAAAAACCCATATTACAGCTTGGGTCTTTTTAAATGATTCATCTCGCACGCCAAGTTTCCATCACAGGAAGCACTTTAACACGATGACCAGCAGAAGTCCCAGAATGCTCATGTCAGTCGTGCATTTCGCTCTGAATGATGCCTGCTTGCTCATTTTCGGTGCTTCCTCCTCACAACAATCCTGTCTTTCTTCTCCTTGTGTGACATCATCATCACCCCTTCTCGTCCGGTGCCCGGCCCTCCTTCCCACTTCCTGCCACGACAGGAAATGAGCTGCCCTGAAGGATTGCTGTTAATGGGGGAAGTGTGGGTGGACAAGGACGCACCTGTGTCCACCACACAGGAGACTGTGTTTCCACTCTGTCTGCTGTGGAGTTAGCACGGCGACGACCTGGGCCGCGTTAAAGTCTGCAGAAAGTCGCAGTTGTGTGTTTTCCTGGTGTTGCAGGGAGTCGCCTCATTCAGTCATGAGAAAAGAGATTGTTTCCAGGGCTTGTTGCTGTTCTGTTTGAGGCTTTTTATACGTCTGCTACTAATGCAAGTTGTATGCAATTACAGCAATGTTGCTAAAAGAAAAAACATGTGTGACCACTTCAAAAGGAGACGATGCCACTGATGGCTCGCAGCACTGGTGTAGAGACTGTATCTGTATACAACCCCTGTTTTTTGATAACATGGTGGTGTTGGTTGTAGGTGTGTGTGCGGCAGCCCTGCCTTTGTTTTCGGCGTCGCAGCAGCTGCCCGTCGGCTCCCGACGCTGTTGTGACTGAAGCAACTGTGCTCGCTGCAGCTGCACTGATCCATGTGTCACTGCCACACCTGTTAAATGGCCTTGTGTTGACTGAGTGATATCACACGGTAACTGTGTGCAAATTACACCAGAGAGAGGGGGTGTGTGAAGGGAGGGGGGGGAGGTGACCTGTAATCCGAGCAGGCAATTGTATGTGTGTGTGTTTTATTTTGAATTACACATATGGATGAGTCCTACTCTTCCTGACACTCTCCTCCTGATGCAAGAAGTCTGTTTGCTGTGTAAACACACACACACTCATGCACTTAAACACACACACACACACACACAGAGGAGAGGGGCCACATGCTGTGGCTGAACAACAGTTGGTGCGTAGAAAAATGAAGGAACAGCTGAGGCCAGCGGGAAAAGCTTCCCTAGTATTTTGGCCATAACATCAGCTGCTTCACACACACACACACACAAACACACACACACACACACACACACACACAAAATAAATACACACTGCGACCATATCATTGCATTAATATTTCCCAGCCAGCTCAGCATGTTCTAACCTACAACCAACCAACTGTGTGACATGCCCTTATTACGTTTTATAGCCAGACTGTGATTCAGCTTCCCTGATTGTTTCAGCTGAAACAAGGTAAGGCTGCAATGAGTCAGCACGTGTTGGTGATGCGTTCAAACGTTTTAATGTCGGTCAGCTTTGTTAAAACCTGGCGGAGCCCGATGACTCACACAACTCTTACACCTAAGTAAGAGTTTTGACAAGGTTTTAGGTTCAGCTGTGACTCATGTTGTGAAGTGATTTGACTGTGGTGGCTGCTTATTAAGTGAGCTGTGTGTGTGTTGTGTGTGTTTTGTGTGTGTGTTATCGCATGCGTGTCTCTGAAAGGCTTTGTAGTCAAATGAGAGAAGGCCTCTGCTCTGCAGCTCAGATGTCACACACTTAATCTGGCTGTAATGATGAAGAGAGTTGAAAAGGAGGAGAGAAACTGCGCTTGATTGCTTTCAGAGCTCAGAGAAATGTGTCTCTCTGACTGTGTGTGTGTGTGTGTCGTTTTTGTCTGTGCGCAGTTAAAACTCCCTCCATCGTTAATCCTCTGCATTCTTGTGACAGTAAAATAGGTCTTCTCTCCTCCAATTGCAGGGGTCCAAACCTTTAAATTCCCTCTGCAGACCAGAAAAGGCAGCACATGTGATCCACATGTACTCCAGTGACTCATGGTTTTGGATGATGTGACTGAAAACAGGGATCTCATTCTGCCACTTCAATTAAATTGACACTAAATCATTTTATTCTTCCTTCTTTTTCATTTCCAGGGGATAAGAGGCCATTCATAGAGCGGAGTGGTGGTTTCATCTGACCTTTAACCTCAGTAGGAAGAAGGGAAAGCCACTTCAGAGGTAAGAGTTCCTGTAAACTGCAGTGACTTAATGGTACCACTGCTACTTTCTGTGGGTAATAAATTCCAAGCAGAAGGAAAAAACTGTGTTGATGTTGCTGCCAGTAAACGTTGCAAAACTCTGGATTTTTTTTTTTTTTGGCTGTTGCTGACGTTCTATTTAAGGTGGTCTCGAATGGCGGTTTTATCGCGGGGCCTCTGCCACGCATGTCTGAAGCATGTTGTGCTCGTACCAGCTCTCATCCGTCACGTCACCGCTGTTCATTTTTAAACATGTGGAATCCGAAGTTGACAGTGTGGATCCATGTGTTTGCTTTTCGTTGTAAAAAAAAGAGGTAAATCTTGAGAGAAGTTTGGTACCCTCAGCTCGAGTCAAAAGGTCGTGTAAATCAAAGGCTCGGAGGATCTTGTCAGGGGATACTCTTCTTCGCCGAGGGAGATAATTCCTGACTAAAGTAGAACCATGTGAGGGCGAAATGTGGCTGTGGTCTGCAGCAGAGAGATGCTCCTCACAGTGGGCCTTTATTCACTCACCATCACAGATCTGTGTTGAATTTGCAGCCCAGACTCTCAGTGTTTCCACTTGTATTTTTACAAGGGATGGCAACTTCTTTTTTTTTTGAGTAATTGCATACTGAGCTCAGTGCAGATCTATTATTCCCATGGTAAAAATAAAAGCACACATGACTACAGACATGTGTAACAAGACTTTTCTGTGTAAATAATATGTCGATATATGCAGTCAGTGTCAGATTTAATCCTGAAGATGTTAATCTGAACTCATGAATGAGAAAAAAATGGAAATTAAAAGGCCAAGAACAGCAGGAAATACAAAAAAACAGAACCTGAAATTGCAGCTTGCAAATCTCAGATAACTCAACAAATAAAATGGCAAACTAGCTCCTTTTTTACATGATGCATTTAGTTTGTTGATGCTAGGAAAACTAGTTAGTTTAGATGACGTGCTGCAGCTGGGATGAAGGGATTGAGAATCTAGTAACCAACCTGAACCAGAGGATTTAACTTGAATGCTTCCTTTATTGATGTTTATTGGTGCAGCAGCTTTTTAAATCTATGTGAGTAGAGATTACTGTATTGAGTAGGTGAGTATTCAAGGATCTAATACTTGCATCCTTTACTAGTTCGTACCAAGACAAGACTTTTCCGTTTGTGTTGGTGAATGAATTCAGTGTTCTTGTCTGTGGAATAAAAGTTATAGACTTTGGCTTGTCATTGTGGAAATGAATGTCTGGACAAAATATTCCAAAGTGAAAAAAAAAGGCTAGAAAACATCAGTTGGAGGGGAAATCTGACTGGACGAAAGCCAAGATGGACGCTGTATTATTTTCATCTTGATGTGTAAAAAGGCAGCAGTGAGGAAGGAAGCTGTGTTTTTTAACTGGGACCTGGTGCTGATGGAGGCCTGAGGCCTAAAGAGCAGGAAGTCTGCGTCCCTGCACTTAAACTGCTCCAGGAAGTGGTGATGCCTTTGTGTCAGACATCTTTATGAGGTTTACAGCAGTGTGTTTGTGTGTGTGTGTGTCAGCGTCGTGTGTGTGTGTGTGTGTGTGTGTGTGTCAGCGTCGTGTAAGTGTGTGTGTTGCGGAGGAGGCGGTTGTCATGTGGAAACGCTTACTAACTCTGACACTCATCCGTCAACATTATTCAGCACGAACGTCACACATGTAGGGCCATGTGGTTGTCATGGCAACTGTTTCATTCACACATCCTGGGCATCGTTTATAAAAAAAAAGAAAGAAAAAAGAAAAAAAAATGGATTGTCCTTGAAATTAACTCCCACGCTGCTCCTGAAGACGTACAAGTCGTAACCACAAAGACCTCTGGGAAATGATGAGATGCATGGCAATGTGTGTGTGTTTGTGTGTGTTTGAGTGTGTGTGTGTTTGTGTGTGTGTGTTCGAGTGTGTGTATTAAGTGTGTGTGTGCATTCTGAAATTGGAAGGATGGCAGGAATGCATGAGGTTGTGTGGCAGGAAACAGACTGGCACATTTTTTGCGTTTTGATTGATGATACTCACAAACACACACCACACACACACACACACACACACACAGATACTTTGGACAGTTGCCTTGAATTCAGATAACATGAGGCTCTTCAGCGGCAGCCAATCAGTGACCAGCTGCAGGGGTTGTGTGTCGAAGGACGGAGCAATTGGGAGATGACACACTTTATAAGCTAACAGACGAAGACGCTGCAGCTGCTGGTGGCATGTGTGCAGACGTGTGTGTGTGTGTGTCCCTGGTTGCCTTTAGGCTCGGCACGCTGCACATGGTCGACCTGCTGCAGTGAGAATGTGTTGTTCATGCATGGGTTATCCACTAGTGTGTGTGTGTGTGTGTTTGTGCACGTGTTGCTTGTTTTACCTACTGGGAGTTAAATTCCCCAACAGGTGGCAGATGTAAACTTCCTGCTCTGCTGGACTCAACGATAAAGAAGAGAGAAAATTAAAAGTTTTGGCATCATAATGATTTGATTCAGTCAGAATAACAGGAGATGATTTACTATGAACATTTTAACTTAGACGTGTCTTTGCATGCAGAAATTCTCATTTAAATAGTAAGATAAATGCAAAAGATAAGCTGCTTGGAATCTGCAGGTCTTAAGATGCAATTAATCAAGTTTTCCTGAAAAAGGTCTTTGAATTTAATTTTTTAAAAGTCTAGATTGAGCTGCAGGGTTAGTGGAACATCACACAAGTAAGTTTTAGTTAGCTAGTTAAAGGTGATGGTATCATGTTTGAATATTAAAGGGTTTTCAGTCATTTTCAAGTAAAGACGGAGCAAAGTTCACCAACACATGATGGTATAAAAGATGAGCTGGTAAAACACAGTAAAGCCGTTGGTGGTGAAAACAGTTTGCAAATGATTGAAATCTGTTTTAATTAATGTTTAACACACTCGTTCAGTTCCTTTAGAATCAGTGTTGTATGAAATATATAAAAAAACTTAAATTTAATTTGAATCCTGCAAAAAAACGGATCTGAAATGTTTTCAAAGAATTCAAATCTGTATACTTCCTGTTTTTTTATGCATCTTCAACCACAACCCGTTCATCTAAACAAGTTAGAACAACTTCTTAAACGCAGAGCTCCACCTTCGTACATGACCAGGCACAAATAAAGGCCTGCAAGTGAGAAACTTCACATCTAAAAGAAGAACATCACTTAAGCATTTACTTCACGGCGCTGCAGCTCTTTTCTCTCTGTTACAGCAGAGCAGTGGGCCTCATCTTTGAGCAGCTCCTGGTTTTTATGTTCCTCTAGCTGCTCTCAGCTGTCAGCCTGCGTTGTCTGCTGCAGTGCTGCATCATGTTTAAAACTCTGTGTGTGTGTGTGTGTGTGTGTGTATGAGGCCACTGCAGCAGACCACCTGAGCCCCTGTATGTGTGTGTTTTTGTGTGTGTGTGTGTGTGTGTGTGTGTGTGTGTGTATGTAACCCGATCTCCAGAGGGCAGGGACAAGACTATTGATTTCACATTTGGACTGCTGCCCTGCAGGGAAGAAGGGAAGCTGACACATCCTCAGTGTGCAAAAGAGGGAGAGCGACAGTCAGAAACAAGGAGAGAGAGAGAGAGAGACACACACACACACACACACACACACACACACACACACAACCAGAGCAGAGACTTGCCCTCTTGTGTTCTGCTCGATTTGTATCCAAGATCTGAGTATTTGTCTTTTTTTAAACTGACAATGAAGTAATGAGATGATGAAAGTCCATGTGAGCTGAATGCTGATGTGGAGGAGCAGATGGGACCCCTGCAGGAAACACCGAGTCAATATGTTGGTTGTTGCTGAGGATCGAGGCCGATCTTGCACTGTAACCCTGCGATAGTCGCATGTCAGTCAGCGGAGCGCGTCGACTGTGGAGATGTGCACGCGTGTTGCCATGGCAGCGGCTGTTTGACTGGATGCAGGGCAGCTGAAGTTCGGCTCGCTCTGATGCTGGTGGGCTGTCGAAGAGAAACCTCACACCTTCCGCCCACCAGTGTGACTTTGCATTTTCGCTCTCCCTCTCTTCACTCGTCTCAGTTTCTCGCTGCTCGCTGCCTCCCTTTCATCCGCCGCCCCCCCCCAAACAGACTCCCTCTCCATCTGTCCGCCTCTGACATCCTCCTCATCCCTCTCCTCTCTCTGCCCCTCCTTCCTAATTGGCTGTAAAAGCCGGAGTGGATCTCCGAGTCACGCTGTGCTCGACTGAGCTCATGTGTGTGTGTGTGTGTGTGTGTGTGTGTTTGGGGATCCATATGTCTGCGTGTGTGTGTTGGTTCCTCATCTGCTTGCAGGCTGTTGCTCGTCCGCTTGACTGATGACACCGGAGCTGTTGTTTGGACCATCAGGCCTCTTTCCTTTATTCACGACCTAATAGCCGACTCCCTCCCTCCTTTATTGTATCCATCCATCACTCTCTCCATCACCCCCCCTGCTGCTTCACTGCCCTGTTACCCATCTCATCTCTCTTCCCTCTTAATTCATTTTCTTTTTATGTGACGTGTTTCAAGTGTTGAGTTTTTTAATCGCGTAGGACAGAATTGTCTCAATGTCAATGCACATGCACATAAACGCTTCCTTACTATGAAGATGATATTATTTTTAATTATATTTTGATGCTAATATTCAGGTTGATAAGATAAAATACAGATAAATGCTTGTGTCGACTGCAGCATCACAGATTCCCACAGTCGTCTGCAGACGGTAGCGGATCTGTGATCTGTGTGTTTTGTTTTTTAACATGTCTGGATGCGATGCTGACTCATACGTCCACAGACGAGCCGGCAGCCGCGTTACTTTCAATCTCAGGCTCCTTGCTTTGTGTAAAACTCACAGAAGTGTCATCAGTGCATGCTCCTCTTCTGAGGAGGACTTTTACTTTGAAAGAGAACAGGCTTTTTAATGTGACAACACCGACTTCACACTGCATTTTGACACAAAAACATCTTTTAAATTACAGAGTTTGAGGCTAAACCGCTGCAATATGACAATTTAGTGTAACTAGGATGCAGCAGCTGCTTCATCTGGCTGCAAAGATCATGTTCCTCTAATAGAAAGTACATACATTCAAAGATTATATACTTCTGCCATGTGGTCTTCTTTAATTCTGAGTAAACAGGCAGGGAAAGCTTGTGGGCTGAGTGCAAAACCCCACCCTGAAAAATGTCAACATTTTAAAGACAGCTGCTCCTTATTGCGTTTGTGACCCATTTTGTTTCTCTGTGGTGAATTTCTCTCCGAGTTGGAGTGTGAGACTTAAAACATATCAAATATTCAGTGTCTGACCTTAAAATTAAAGACTTAGACTTGATATTTATTTACTGTTCATTTTTTCTGTGTTTACTGTAAACAGATGCTTTATTTATTTTTTTGCTTTAAGTTCTGTGCCGCCTGCATTTTTCCATGTATGACATCATGGTTTTAAACTTTGGATCTTCTCCTCACAAGCTTGCTTTTTTAACATTTAAAACTGCATCCACCCTTCATTTCTCATTCATGGAGAACACACACACACACAGTATGATGTCATTTCTTTGCGTCACCGGTCGCTACAGGTCAGCGGAGGTGGACAGATTAGCCACGCCCAGCGGGACATGGGACGGTCGCCGGCCGGCCGGCTGCTGGCTTGTTGAAAGAGTTATCTGCAGCTTTTAGTCAGTTTCCTCTTTCCACTTTTAACTCGTGCGAACGTCAGACTGGGTTTTGTGACTCTGCTCGTCTCCTGGTGAAACTTCTGTCCATAAAGGGAGTGGACTGGGGAAAAAAAAGGCAAGACAAGAGAAGAACGGAAGTGGAAATGAGCAAATAAACTCCATAAAATGAGCTTGGATATGAACATAATTACACGCTGACTTATTCACAGGAGAGAGAAAGAAGATTGTATCTGTTCTTATATTTCCAGGCAGTTTAACTAAACATATGAGAGCAGCAATAAAGGCTTCGTTCCTTTATGATGGCCACTTTCCGCTGACTGTTTAACCACACGGCAGATCAAAAGACGTGCTGGTGAATGTATATAGACTTTGACCGGCTTTGCATGACACCAGACATGATTACCGTATCCTGACACTCGCCTTTCATGTGTTTTATAGCTTCAGTTTACAGCGGCGGCGGCTCCAATAACAATCAGACGAACGTATGTGTAAGAGGTGACTCATAGCGTCGAGCGTGATGCACATCTCACACCTTCTGATGGGTGGATGTATGAAACTGAGGTCAAAAGAAGAGAGAAGTTTACAGATTTATGCATTTCTGAGCAAAGTGCAGCGCTCGGTGAGCTGAGGTGTGTTCACATGCTGTTAGTTTCACATCGAAAAACACTTGAATCATCAACTCTGATCAGAAAGTTGTTATTAATTGTCATATTAAGGGGCAAATAAATATGTATAAGAATATTATGTAAAACATTATGTAATAAAAAGCATTAATTTAACATAAAATCACTTCATTAGAATTAAAGATTTAAGTGTTTTTCAACTCAGCAGCAGTTTCAGGCACAACTTCACTTCTTCGCTGGATTTCAGTGAGAAAATTGGCCATCAGGGAATTTCCACGAAAATATTTTTGTGCTTGTTTTTTACATGTATTTATACACAACAGCAGTTTTGCAATTAAAGATAAAATAAAGCCAGGGTGTGCCTGTCAGAGTCTCCCACTCAGTTTTATGAGATAAATTAAAAATGGCCCTTTAAACATGCAAACAGTGTGCAAAATCTGCTTTTTGGTCGATTTTCCTTCTTCACTGGTCATAAAACTCAACCATAAATAAACCATGAATTGTTTTACTTGAAACAAGTGAGTATGCAAGCTCATCTTTAGCATCTACTGGCATCAATTATGAGAAGAAAACACTGGATTTATGTCTTTAACTTAAGAAAAATACCCCATTAGTGAATTTTATTGTGTTAATATTTTGTAACTTGTCAGAATCTGCTTCGCTTGCATTTCTTTATTTGCTGTTTTCATGTGGAAACAAGAAAAAAACACAACTCTCTCCTGCACTCTACTGGAGCAACTTATCACATAATTTTATCAGGAGAGTCAAAGGTCAAAATAATATTAAATTCAACTTAAAAGTAACTGTATTTGCAAATTCTGCTCACTCCCTGCCTCTCTGATCTCTTATCTCTGCTTAAATGCAACACACGGCGAGAAACAGACAAGATAAAGCACAAAATTGTTGTAAGTTGTCGTGATTTCCTTCTCTGGCTTTAAAGTGGGAAGGCTGGATGGTGTCACTCCACTTAACCATTATATGGTGTGTTTGGGTGTCACTTTTGGACTCTGCATGCATGATCACACCAGTTTTTCTCCGACAGAACAAGCACAAGTCGCTCTCGCTGTCTTTTATACACGACATCCCCAACGTTTCGCGTACAGGAGGAACATATTAAAGCCAGACTCGCCTCTGTGTGTGTGTGTGTGTGTGTGTGTGTGTGTGTGTGTGAATGACTGTGTTGTCAGCTATTTCCAAGCCGTCGTGGTGGTACGCTAAATGTTGTACTTGTTCCCTCTGTTTCAGCTTTGTATGCATCAGCCCCCGGAGGCTCTTGTTAGTTGGAGTGTTTGTGTCCAATTAAACTCAAGAATTCCGGCTCTGTATTTGCAGCACAGCTCCGTCTGCAGACCTCCGCAGAGTTCACTGAGTTTCTGAGATTTCCACGCCGGTTTTCCAGCTACTTGTGCACCTCCTTACATCCTCAGACTCAAGTCTACTCTGATAGGATGATGTGTTGAGAGTATTTTTAGAAAAAGGTGTCAGACACTTGGAAGTTATTTTTGTAAAGGAAATTTGGGAGTAAAGGAAAATAGCTGAGAGCACATGGTGGCTTTGGATGCTTGTCGGACATTTTTCCATGATGGAGTCGATGAGCTGTTTCATTAACCTCCGCAGACCTCAATGCAACAGTACAGCACCGACATGCATCACAGTGTGGCTTATTCGACTTAAAAATAGTCTTTTTTTTAAAAAGTGCTTCATGGAAACATCCACTCGATCTTCATCGCAGCAGGAGCATCTGACCACAATAGTGTTTACACAGCTAAGGTCATATTCCACATCCCAGCCCTCCTGTTTCCTGTGTGACTGAAAAATGAAAGGATTTTTTTATTTGTAACTCAAATGTTACAAGCAATTCATCGTGAGAATGTCAACAGGAAGCAGAGCAGGTGGTGCTGAACAGTGAACAGTGGCTTTGGCATCATTGTAGGGATTTAATACGCTGTTTTGTTCATTTTCATAAAAAGTAATTACATTTACATCAATATGCATAGTTTTAACTTTTATATTAACAATATGGAGGAACTCAGAAAATATATTTTAGCATTTCCAAGGATGCAAAGTGAGTTACAGTACTTACTCGTACCCAAAGTACCCAAATCAAAGTGCTTCTCCTCTCGCTGGTTGTGAATCACCAAAGTTGTGACCGTCCCAGATTCAGCTGAATGTAAACCAAATGCACAGCAGAGCTCTGTTCCCATCATGCAAACTGCATTAAGGAGGAGTGGATGTGTAATGGAGACCTTATCTGGTCCATGATGTCATGTCCCACTCTCTCTTTTACAGTTCAGTCACACCCAAATACTTGCGGGCCTGTCTCTCTGCCCTTAATGCCTGTCTCACTCTTCTCTCTGTCGCCTCTCAGCCTCAAACATCTCATGATGCCTGAGAAGCATGAAGCGCATGTCGGGAACACACCAGCAAAAACCCTTAACAAAGGCATTAAAGTTTGGCCTAAATATTGTGTCTGAATGAATGCTGAGAATGTGTTTACCAGGACGACTGACATGCTTTAAAGTAACTCGACTCCTAAGCGCTTCAAGTTGTTGTTGTGAAAATAGCTCAGACGAGAAGCTTTGAGTCACTCAGTGTGACCCGACATGTGACGAGAAGAGAGGAAGTTCACTGTTTTTGCCTTTTGTACTTTTCTTATTTATGTATTAATCAGTACTGAGATCAGTTTAGTGTTGGCTGACCAACAGCTTCTCCGTTTGAAACCTACAGAACAGTTTTTATTAACATTCAACACGACGCTGGTTTCAGAGTTTGTTGTTAAGAGCAGAAACTTGGAGAGACTCTTTGCTCCTCTTCATGCAGCGACTTTACATCTCGTCTTCATACCGCTCCCTTTTCTAATCCTCCTGACGCTCTCTGATATGAACGACTTTGTCTAAAGATAGACATGTCCTCCTCCTCCTCCTCCTCCTCCTCCAGCTCTTCATCGTCCTCCTCACCGGATGCTCGCTATGCTTTTCTCTGAGATTTAGAGCCTCGTTTTTCCCAGAACACACTCTTCATCTTCCCTTTCAGTCGCTCCTCATCTTTCCTCGCAGACACTGCAGCATCAGCGGGAACTCTTCAGTGTGTTTATGTGGCTGCAGAGCGAGAGGGCGCCACAGGGGCGACCTTTGACCTTTTAGCCTTTAACCCGAGACCTCTGTGCCAGCAAACAGTCACAGGAGACCGATGAGTGCTGGTCGTGCTCAGACGAGAGAGAGGGACTGTGCCGTGTCTGGAGGGGAAAGAGGCCAAGGCTGTTGTTTGGTTTGCAATGATGCCTTCATGTGCATACACACACACACACACACACACACACACACACACACACACACACACATGGCTTCCTCCTACCCCTCTGCCTCTCTCAGGTCATGCTTCATGGGCTTAAAAGCAGGGTCTCAGGTGGTAATTCACTTAAACCTGCAGCATCATCTGCCTTTGAGGCTTTGATTCCATTAGAGTGACAGCAGAAGGGCTTTTTCACAGTGATGCTGGTTTTTATTCCTTTGTTTTATGTCCTTTATTTATTTTTTATCCTCTTGCAGAGACACTGTTCGTATGAAATGAGAGCATATGCATATTTCTGTGTTTACCTACCTGCAAATGTGTTTGACTATTATAAACACCTGGGGGCTTATCTCTGTTTAAACACAGCTGTTTTCAGAGTCCTGCAGTTTGACTCATCACTTGCTTCCATATTTACATATGGAAGCACCTTTGGAGAACATTTGGCAAACACAATGCAAGCTCATTTGATTTGAGCCGTGTCCTCTTCCTGTCTGTCTGCAGCCAGCCATGATGTCATGCCTCACGGCAAGGACACTCGATCCCTTTCATGCCGGGGAACCCCAAATAGACGTGTGTGTGACCAAAGGGGCCCCTGATGGAGCCACATTTGAGGGTAGTCACATAGAAAAATGATTGTTTGGTGGTAATTTGGCACCCTGTAGTTAAAATTATGGAAAATCCCTTTTTTTATCTTCTGGTAAACCACTGGGTCATCCTAAAGGATGCTGTGGGTGGGTGTAAGGGTGGAGAGGGTCTCCATTCTCCCACCCACAAGCCCCGTCTCTTCCCTGTAAGTGGCACCAGTAATCGGAAGGACAGCTGGAGTTTCCTGCCAAGAAACGGGCCATGAGGGAAATTCGGAATTCTGCACATCCTGGCCATTTCCTGCTCCGACTCCCACACATGTTTATGAGTGCACGGATATATTTTTACACACACAAACACAAACAAACACACACACACGCATACATTTGGCTGACTTGTTTTTCGTTTACACGCTGAAAAACTTTGACTTCCATCTTTCTTGGCGAGATAGACGAGAGCAGCAAACTGTCACCTTCCTGTCCTCGCGATGGCCACGCCCCCTTTTTTGAGAGACAACAAGCGCTGTTCACGTGCCAGCTTCACGCCGAAGGGCTCTGATACATTTGCCAGTCAAACAGTTATTTAAAAAAGACTGTTTTACTTCCTGATGGAGAGAGAGACAGTAAAGCAGAAGATCTGTGGCTTCAGGTTACGTGCAGAGAGTAAAGATGTGCACAACTGTTGCAAACAATTCATGATCTGTTAGATATAATGATGCTAAGAAGTGAACTGATTGTATATTAAGATTAAAGTGAATCAGAAAAATCTTAGTGATGTTGTAGCTGAAGTTTGTAATGTAAAAACATCACAGTCATATCATAAAACACCTGCTTTTAAAATGGAGTTTGGTTGAACAGTCTTTCCAATATGGACAATGTTATTTATTTCCATTAACATCACATTGGAAAAACTACCAAAACAGCCAAATAAAGTGTCTGAACGAAGGAAAAAGTGACAGATGTCAGAGATAATTTACCTGAAGATTCAATAATGAAGCTGTCTGTGTCACTTTGAGTGAAAAGACACTCATCAAACCAGTAATAACAAATGTAATTGTTTCCCTGACAGGCCGTAATTTTAGGTTGCTAATTGCTAACAGTTATTCTTAATTTATGCGGATAATTTGGAAAAGTCTTTGGATTTTACGCTCAGTGTCTGTCAAATTAGAGGAGCTGCTTTCACCTAAAACAATATGCAAACTACCCGGATGGACTCTTTTCTTCTGTGACAAGTCCATGTTCCTCATGTGTGCCAAAACAGGAAACCATCCATCAACAGCACTTTAATGTGCACATATGAAGACACACACACACACACACACACACACACACACACACACACACACACACACACACACACACAGAAAACAGAGGCAGATTTGGCCTGTAACAGAAGCTGTAGAGACAAAAATTATGTAATTAGAGTGTAT